>JAKTPS010000242.1:0-15408 GCA_030556275.1 Lipomyces sp. NRRL Y-27488 | reverse complement strand
TCAAGCTGCGTGTTTGCAATCGGGCTAGCACTCACCAAAACAGGAAATAGGACTCCTTCACCTGCCACGCCACCTTAGGGCTATTTAGGGCATTTCAAAATGAAGTCACTCGTATTGTCTGTCGTCCTCTAAAATTCGAGATCTCTTGAGTCGTTTGGACAAACATCAATCACCGCTTGAAGCTCATCATCGGTCGACGGAGTCGCACAAACGGGGTCCCGCACAGCTCCCTTGGCGAACACAGGCTGCGTTCAGTTCACGGCTGAACCGCGATCGTGTGCGACGCAACGTAGCAGCTCTCAGCTCAAACTGCCATTTCACCTTCATTCTCTTACTCAACTCTTAGTCTCCAATATTTTTCTGTTCATGTTCAAACGATATTTATTTTGACAGAAGCCATGCGACGTTAAAATTCAGATTTAAACAGCAAGCACCAGCAGAACAAGCAGAACAACCACCAGTACCGTTCAAGATTAGGCCGATGAAATCAACATAAAAAATCGACATGCATTTGTGCATTCCACGATCCTGCCTGCCGCGCCGGCCAAGATTTAGCGGCATTTCTCGTAAGACCTTCCCGTCATAATCCACTGTTGTTGGAGTCGAGGAAGAACACAGCCTATCCTAACGCAATCCTGACCCTAGGTCATGTCGAAGTCCGCTAAGGATATCTTATGTGATGGCATCGTCCTCTGTCGGAAATTAGCTCCGACGAGAGCCGTCAGCAGCCAGCTGTACTGTACAGGCTATTCCTCGGAAACCTGCCAAACTCGCATCTCGGCCGCCTCCCAGTCGCACATTTTATGGGTATATTTGCTGGTCTCTCAAGTATGGTGCATTGCAGGCCTCCTGTGGAATGGCATCATGCTCGCACATTTGTCCGTGGATCGAAGAATTATATACCCGGGAAAGGTTAACTTACTATGCAAACATGCGAGAAAGAATCAGTCAACCTCCCTGTGCTGTGGAGCCGTCCAATGCTTCATACAAGCAAGTTTCTATGAGTTGATGTTGACAAAGCTTTGTTACTGTCGACGAGGAGACCACATTCAGATTATCGAGAGTTTGTCAAGAATTCGTGTGTGTATTGCGTCTGCTTTAAATGCCCTTCTGATGGTTTTTCGTTTATATTGTGATTCCGATATGCCATGCAAGCGGAGGATAAATTACCGATGGAAGAAGGAACAGCGACAGAGTTGGGAAATATGATAGATAGTAATGTTAAAGGGTAACTGTATACAATTAGCTCCGACCATCGTGATAGGCTTGTCAAGATATTCAAGAATCAAAAACTCACAGCTTCAACATAGACAGCTACCTTCAATTCTGGAACAAGAGGCTGCTATTTTATATACCAAAGTTTCTTCTGTGTTCAACTGCTTCGTCTTGCTAATGCGTTACAGTTGAAAGGGTGAGTTGCAATTGAAATGGATTTGAGCCCAGCGTCAGTGAACATGGTCACCGCGCATTATGTTGTGAGCCATGAGAAGATTATTGGAACGCTCTAGTAGATGAGCTTGATGGGACTGAGCAGAATAGGACAAGAGAGATATCCGCGCTGCAAAGGTACCCCAGCTACTCGTGCACCAAGAGAGTTCGCCCCACATCTGCAAAAGCGAACTAGGAGCAATCTATCCGCAATTCAAATTCGTTATGGTATGTCGACATGTTGCTATGTCCGTGGCTATTATTGCTATTCACCCCTTTTAGCCGATTGATCAACTCACAGACACCAGTCTTGTCGATAGCTGAGCCACGAGGATGCTTCGAGCCTTCGCGATTCACGTCGCGCTCCGTCGCCCTCTCGAACTCTTCCTGTCCGTCAATTTCTCGCCTCCACGGGATGCAGTCGTGACCATCCTGCGCCTCGAGAAGACGGACATGTCATTAACAAGCAATGCTAACTTGTTATCAGTTATTATCAACTTCAATTGTTCCGAAATATGATGGCGGCCATTTGGGAAAAGTAGTTTATGAAAAACCGCGATTAAGAATTAACAAGAACAAGCCTCTTTGGCCAAGTTGGTAAGGCGCTGCACTCGTATTGAAATCATACGAAACATGCAGCGATCGTCGGTTCAACTCCGACAGGGGGCAGTTCTTTTTTTATTTCTATTTTTCTAGAAACATTTTTTATTTTTAATTTTTTTTCCTGACAAAATTATATTGGAATTTTATTATAAAGTTCGTCTGCTATTTTGCCTGTTCAATATTATTGATTTTTGGGGTGGGAAAATCGTTGGTATGGTGCACACCACTTATAATCGACCGTACCCAAAGATTTGTCAAATTTTTGGGTCTGATTTTTTAAACCTTCTTAAAATCATCCAAAACATCACAAAAATGATACAAGTTTTTATGGAATTGACATTATAAGTCCCCAGGCATGTTTTTATGTTGAATATGCTAATAAAATATGGGATAATGAGTTGTTGATGTGATGTGTTGACGAGCAACTTCAGGTTGGGCCGACGAGTCCCTTGCCCAACAGAGTTCTCATTAGCTTTGAAGTAACTTAACTAGGTTAGTAACCTTCCATTTATGGGTGTAGTGCACCCCAAATAAGACTAGCGCTTATTTTTTATCCCAAATTTTAGGGGCCTCCCGCATAGAGGGTGGGTTGATAACTTTGGAACGGCTTGACTTTTCAAAATTTTGATCGCGTACTTCCAACCGGCTTGATGTGAAAATGCGTTTTACAGGATTATTTTTGTTGAAACACATCACGTGAAGTTGAGTACCCTTCCCGCAGCTGACGGTCGATTATAAGTGGTGTGCACCATATGTATGGCGAGACCTTGTTGGTGCGCAGGGCATGCTTTGCGTCCCAACCGGCACAACATGCCAGACTCACTTTTGGCCGCCGTCGCGCTCGCGGACTCGTTCGCGTATGCGGACGATGTAGACGCGTACAGACGCGCCACCGGCGCACTGTACCGTCTACAGACGCACGATGGTGTCGCGACGCTCGGATATGTTCTTGCGAATAGCGCGGTGAGTGCGATGCGCGAGTTTGGTGAGCATGTGTTTGTTGTCGACGACGGCACACGCACGGTCAGCCTTGCCCCGTCCCTGGACACGTTTGATAAGAGGACGCACGCGCTTGCTGACGTGACTGCGTGGTGGCGGGCGGGGAAAACGTTCGAGGTGCTCGCGGGCTGGCGGGACGAGCTGTACTCGGTGTACTACCCGTCGCACACGGTGTACCTCGCCATCGAGCGGGCGGCGTGTCCGATATTCGGGTTTGTCACGTACGGAGTGCACATGACCGCCTACATCCCGCCGTCGCCGTCGTCGCCGTCTTTGCGGATCTGGGTGCCGCGCCGGGCGAAAACGAAGGCGACGTACCCGGGCATGCTGGACAACACCGTCGCGGGCGGGATCGCGCACACGTACGGCGTGTTCGACACGCTCGTCAAGGAGTGCGCCGAGGAGGCAGGCCTCCCGGAAGAGCTCATACGGACGGCCGCGCGGCCTGTCGGCGTCGCGAGCTACTACTACGTGCGCACGGCGAGCGCGGGCGGCGAGGCCGGCTTCTTGCAGCCGGAGGTGCAGTACCTGTACGACCTCGAGGTGGCCGAGGACACGCCGCCGCCCGTGCCGGTTGACGGCGAGGCGGAGGAGTTTTGTCTGTGGACGGTCGATAAAGTCCTGGAATTCGTCGCTGCAGGTCATTTTAAGCCAAACACTGCCTTGGGTGCGTTCGCCGTTTTCTATTGCAATCTGAATCTTGACAGACTAAGAGACAGGCGGCTAACAGTCTTTCGTAGTGACCATCGACTTCCTTGTCAGACACGGCATAATCACGCCAGAAAACGAACCAAATTACACAGAAATCGTCTCCAGAATGCATCGGCATTTGGAGCATCCACTTCGTTAAAGATAAACAGAAGGCATTGCATTCGCAACGTAAAAGGAAAACCAAAGCTAAATAAATAAGCAAACAAAATGCATTCGAAATGAAACAAAAGAAGGGCAAATAAACTCTTCAAATTACAAGACGTCCCTGTTATACAATACGATTTGACATACCAAGAATACGGCATGTTGAGCTACTCTTCCAGTTTTTGCAGGAACTGCGGATCCATTGCCAGTTTACTTTGGAATTTCGCCCACCTATTGTCGTCAAGTGTTAGTCGGTCAGGAAGTATGGCCTAGGAGGCAAAGCAACATAACGACTGCGTTTGCACTGTACGTACCAATCAGAAAAGACCTTCAGTGGCACCATCCCGTCTGCTGTGGAAAAGCCACTGAGGAAATTAAATGCGTGCGAGACGATTTTGTTGGCGAGCGCAGAAGTAGAATTTGGGTCCATCCTGGTGGTAGCTCCGGCAGAGGCGCCTCTGTATACCAACGCTGCAGAAGTTCCTTCCGAGGACGCCGCGTTCCGCGAATGGAGTTCGTTTAGCTGTGCCTGGACCTGGTCGGCGGGCTCAAGAGATATGCCGAGAATTATCTCAACCGGCTCAGCTGCGGCCGGCGACGCGGCGGAGTCGATGTCGTCCGTCATGTCGTCCATACTTGACTGTGCTACGGTCGTCGACTGTTTAGTCGAACTCTGGTTCACACGGAATATGGCCGACGGCTTAGAATTCGATATCCTATACCCTTGTGTATTAGCATTTCCTCACTCTCGTACACATGACGCCGAAAGTACATACGATCCTAATAGCTGAAATTGCTTTCCGGGCCATTGAAAATACACCGATGCCGCGATGTTATTATCCAACACAGCTGCACACAAAAGGCAGTCAGCATAAAGAAACAGTAGAAACTAACAAGCAAAGCCAAACTATGTGACAGGTAAAATAAAAACTTACTTCCGGGAAGGAAAAACACGACGATGTGGTTCACTTTTGCACCGTCTTCAATCCGAAAGACGAACCTTGTGGGGTCAACCTGTTCAAGATTTGTTTGCACTGCACATGCATTAGCATCTCGTCAAATGATAGTAATGGAGCAAATAGCACTCGACAACATACCAGGTCGTCCTGAACAGATCGCGCCGAACATTCTTGCTGTTTTGCTTGTATTTGAATCGGTTGTAGTGTATTGCAGATCGCTAAGGATACGCTCCCTCTTTCTCTAGTCTTTCTATATAATCAATTGCAAAGCCGCAGGGTTTACTAAGCCCGCAGAAATTTTGCGAGAGTCATAGAGATATTCGACCGTAAATAAGAGAACGGACCGTTGTCCAAGAAGATATACGGCCGGTTCTTCTAGAATTCACACGACTTTTCCCGTTGAGTATTTTAACGTTTAGCTGTGCGGCGTGACAATTTGCCTATCACGTGCTGCGGCTGGGCATAGGGTTAGGACTTTCACTTTGTGTTGATGGATTTCTTGCGAGGGAAAGACGTAAACAAACACTTTACAGAATCGCATTTTTGCTACGACGGAGACATGGCTGCGCAGTGTACGTTTTGATTAGATCAATATTTGTCAAATATTTAAAGAAGGCTAATGAGAGTACAGACTATCTCAGCAAGGCGCCGGAGGACGTGATTTCGGCCGTGCGGTTCAACCCGACGCAGAAGTACGGCAGCTTCATGCTCGCGAGCTCATGGGACTCTCACCTCTCGCTGTACGACGTCTTTTCCGATATGCAGCAGAACACTGGAGGAAGGCTACTGAGCCGGATTGACTGTGCATCGCCGCTGCTGGACTGCTGCTGGGATGGCGCGGGCAGGAGTGCGTTTGTTGCTGGTCTCGAAGGACGGGTGAGAATGTGCGTGTCCTGATTCTGGTTGTGTTTTATTATCGAAAAAGGAATTTTACTGACAACGGGGTTTTTTTTGCGGCAGGTTGGATTTAGAAACAGGACAAGCGGACGCGTTAGGCAAGTCTGCTTCCGCGCCGATCAAGTCGATAGTATACCACATGCCAACGAACCTTCTAATCTCGGGATCCTGGGACCGGAAAGTGCAGCTCTACGACCCCCGCACATCACCTCTATTGGCTGCAGCTCTGGAGGAGATTAATGTTCCGCACAAGGTGTTTGCCATGGATGCGACACAGAACGGGTACATGCTCGTGGTCGGCATGGCCTCGCGGGCGGTGTACGTGTACGACATCCGGAATCCGCGAGAGCCGTTCCAGAGACGCGAAAGTAGCTTGAAGTACATGACGAGAGCGATAAAGTGTATTCCGAGTGGCGAAGGTAATTCTTCCTCTGTTTGAGCCCAGCTTGATTGCGTTATTGACCTCTGTACAGGCTTCGCCTCGTCGTCGATCGAAGGGCGTACCGCGGTCGACTTTTTCGACCCGTCACCCGCAGTCCAGTCCCGAAAATACGCATTCAAATGCCACCGCGCGACGTCGCCGTCCTTGCCGTACGACACAGTGTACCCCGTGAACGCACTCGCCTTCCACCCGACCTACGGCACCTTCCTCTCTGGAGGCAGCGACGCGCTCGTGTGCTTCTGGGACTACAAGGCCCGCAAGCGCCTGCGGCAGTACCCGAAGCTGCCCGGGCCCGTCCAGGCGCTCGAGTTCAACGCCACCGGGAGCGTGTTCGCGGCCGCCTACGGCGGCGACGTGGATGTTGGCGCGGAGGACGCGCGCGCGCCGGTGGAGCCGGACCTGGAGGCAACCGGCGGAATGTCCGTGCCTGCCTGCGGAATCGTGATCCGGACAGTCGCGCAGGGAGAAGGAAGAGGCAAGGCGTGAAGCAAGATTAAATATACATTATCGAAATTATGTAACGTACAGACCAGATTGCTCTCGTAGCAGAATAAGATACCCCCTCGTTCAATTAAGTACAAATATAACCCCGAACCCTCCCCCCAGCAAATGCGATCTATAACCCTGTTTCCTGGCACTCCTCTGAGCCGGTGTGCCGATGCGTTGTAATTGTAGTTGTTCGTACTGTTGTTGTATGAAGTGCAGCATAGAGCCTGTGCTATATGGCAGAAATATAAGAGGGCAAGGAGGAATGTGATGCGGTCTCACTGTTAAGCGGGCGGATTCGCATCAGCTGCGACAAGATTCGCTTGACATCCTTTTGATAACATGTCAGTCAACACCCAGGAAGAGAAATACAAAAGAGAAAGCATATGCATACTTCGTGCTGCACTATAGAGGCCATCAAGTCGTCCGGAGATGGGTACACGTCCAGGGCCATGTAATAATCCAAGGCAGCGTCCTCATAGTATCCTGCAAAATACAGAGGTCAGTCAAGCAAGCACAACGCTAAACCGGACCGGCAGTAAAATACACGAACCTCTGAGGCAATTCTCGTCCGCGCTGGATATGCTGGTCAAGATAAACTGCGTCGCGGCCTGGCTTCCGGGCTGGAACACCAGTCTGCCATGTCTGTTGCTGATGCTGCCGGCGGCGGGCTCGTCATTGTCCGGTGTGAGTCTCCCGAGAGGTCCGAACGTGTATATCCGCGCCAGCCGCAGCTCGAGCAACTGCTCGTACCGCCGGCGCAGTTTCCGGCGCTCGGTCTTGCGGTGCTCGCGGGCGACGCGGCGGATGAAGCGACGGAAGGCCGGACTGTGACGGCGGCGGTAGTCGAAGTACACGCAGTAGAGCACTGGAGGACCGAGGCAGTTGTCAGTCGGCATCAACAATGCGAAACGAGAATTGGCAAACGTACACGGGCACACCACGAACGAGCCTAGGAGGATCCAAACGGCTGACGGTCCGGCGCGTGGGATCGTGGAGACGGCCATGTCGCCGGTGTTCGCGGGCACGGACTCAATTCACGCAGTGACGTCGCAGCTGCGCAGTTCTATATGGCACAATTGTCCCGTTCCAAGCACGTTTCTCGGTGGCAGACTAGTGCGAAATAGACCCTCATGAGGACGCCTACGACGGGTGCAAGAAGGCAGAGAAGGAACGGGCTGGGCAGGGCGTGGAGCTGGGTGCGAATTGGACAATTTACACGGTCGTCGATATCGCGTTTTAGTTAGCGCGTCCAATCATCGCCAGCTGGTTCATGTGATTTCTTAGCCACGCTTATTTCTTCCAAAAATGCAAACCAGAGATGAGAAGCATGTCAATTCACAAAATATACACAGTATGTTACAAAATAAAGCACAGTAAACAAAACAAAAAAAAAAGCCCTGAGCACGACTTGAATGCTCGCCCGTTACGGGCTCCCTGCTTGAATACGGCGGCCTCGACCAACCTTCCGACCGGTCCGCACCAAGCCAAGCACAGCGGTCTCTATCCCAAACCCGTATACCCGTCGTTTCCCTCGTAAATTTTGATGTGTATTTAGTTTATGTGTTGTTTCGGCGCGGGAATGCTGCACGCGGGGGGTGGCGGTTTACTCCACGTTCAGAGCCTCGGGCTCTGCGTCGGCGACCGGACCAGCGCCACCGGCGGCACCCTTGACGGCGTCGAGCGGTAGTTCTTTCAAGACCTCGTTCAGGAGGGCAATGGCTTCCTGGTTATTGGAATGTCAAGTCAGCAAAAGCTACAAGCAACGGAGGGCCAACGCCGAACTAGTTATACACACCTTTGGAACGGTCTCGGAGAGTGCGTCCAGGATCTGTTTCGGCATCGGGTGGACGACGAGCATGCGGTACATGCTCACGACGAGGTCATTCAATGCCTTGTCGCCTGGATTATGCGTCAGTCAGCCCGCACAGCCAGACACCAAAACCGCAAAGACCGAGGACCAACATACCCTGGTGAATGTACGCATCGATCTGTGTGAGCTCCGCCATGAGCACGGCCTCGAACTCCTGTGCGCTCGACACGTGCATCGGGTTCTCCTGCAGACTCCGGACGATGAGGCCCTTGAGCTCGCCCTTGGACACCTCCGCCTGCTTCTGCTTGTCGAGCTCCTGGGACTTCTTGTGCCGGCGCTCGATCTTGCGCAGCTTCCGGCGGAACTCGGGCGAGTTCCGGCGGCGGTAGTCGAAGTAGACGACGTACGAGAGCGCGCTGAGCGCGACGGAGCCGAGGACGATCGTGGAGGCCTTCATTTTTGTGACGAGAGGACGTGGCCGGTTTGTGGTCGTGTGCAGGGCCAGTATTTTTTTTTTTTGGCTGACGAAAATTATTCGCCAGTGGGGGCATAAACGCAGAATGCGCGTGCCGGATGACACCCTAAACAAAGATTAGTCCTACGTTTCAATATTTCCCAGAAGGGCAGTGCTTTATATTTCATGTATGGTCGATATCCGCTGAACAGGAAGAGTCATGCCGTTTGCCCAGGTCAGTCTGTCGTAATCTTGCTTGGTAGTCTACACCTTGTCCTGTCAGGTTGCTAACAACATTTTCTAGCTCGTGATTGGCCCGCCCGGTTCAGGCAAGTCAACGTACTGCCATGGAAGTGCGTCAGCATCAAACACCGTCACCACATCCAGCACTCGACACTAGCTAACCTCAAACTTCCCACCAGTGCTCCAGTTCCTGTCCGCGATTGGCCGGAAGGCGTCCGTCGTGAACCTCGATCCCGCCAACGACCAGACCAACTACGTTGCCGCGCTGGACGTGCGCACGTTCATCACGATCGAGGACATCATGACGCTCGAGGGCCTCGGCCCGAACGGCAGTGTCATGCGCGCCATGGAGGAGCTCGAGGCGCACTTTGACGAGTTTCTGGCGGAGGTCAAGGCCCTGGGCGAGAACGACTATCTCGTGTTTGACTGCCCCGGCCAGGTCGAGCTGTTCACCCACCATGATTCCTTGAGGGGCCTGTTCCTGAAACTGCAGAAGCACGGGTTCAGGCTCGTGGTCGTGAATCTGATTGACTCGTTTTACATCACGAGTGCATCTCAGTACATCTCTGTCTTGCTACTCGCATTGCGCAGCATGCTGCAGCTGGATCTGCCTCATATCAATGTTCTCAGCAAAATTGATCTGATAAGCAACTACGGCAAGCTAGGTGCGTGGTCCTCTAAAATGTCGCTCCTTGATCTTTTTCAACTTTTTTTGTACTAATGCCTACGACGCTCTTCCAGACTTTAATCTCGACTTTTACACGGAGGTGCAGGACCTGGACTACCTGCTGCCCCTTCTCAAGCGCGAGTCGCCGACGCTGCTCGGCGACAAGTTCGCGCGCCTGAACGAGGCCATCGCGGACATGATCGCCGAGTACGGCCTGGTCGAGTTCGAGGTGCTCGCGGTCGAGGACAAGCGCAGCATGATCTCGCTCCTGTCCGTGATCGACAAGGCCACGGGCTACACGTTCGGCGCGACCGAGATCGGCGGCGACACGGTCTGGGCCGAGGCCACGCGCCAGGGCGGCTACCTGGGCAACGTGACCGACGTCCAGGAGCGGTGGATCGACCACAAGCGGGAGTTCGACGAGATGGAGGAGGACGACCGCCGGCGGCGGCTGAAGGCGCTCGAGGGCGAAAAGCACCGGAAGCTGACGCCGGAGGAGGAATGGGCCGAGGAGGTGCGGCGGTGGGAGGCCGAGCAGGGCGCGAAGCTCAGCGCCGGATTCAAAAGTGGTGTGTGAGTGTGGTTTGTATATTAAAACTGGCATATTTGAAGCGGCGTTCTCTTTGTGGAATTTTCTGGACCTTTGGAAACATGTATGATACAGCTGTACAAAAAAAAGAGGTATACATAATATCTAGCTAATCGTGAACCCGAAACTTGAGAGGAATGTTGTTGACCTGGTCCTGTTGGGCCTTGTCTTCTAGGTGGTGGAATAGGTGCTCGTGTTCGATGTCCTCGGGGTGATTGAGCTGGGCAATGTTAGAAATCTGGCAAGCAAGAACAACGAGTGAACGAAGAGGGCATGTCATACGTTTTCGTCGTTCTCATCCTCCGAGTGGTATTTCAGCCAGTGGTGGACTGCAAATGAGATTTTAATCAACCAAATAAACGAGAGGCAGCTCCGCAAACACAGATGCACTCACTCTCGTACTCATACTCCACGTCCCCATGATGTCCCGGTCCCAAGCCAAAGTCCGGCAGGGCGCCGCCGGCGTCCACGAAGGCGAGCCACTCGTCCATGGAGATCATGCCGTCGCTGTCCTTGTCGGCGAGCTTGATGACGGCGTCGTACACCTTCTCCTGCTCGGCCGCGGTTATGGGCTCCTTGCGGTGGCCGGTCGGGTCGACGGTGTTGAGGATGCCGTACATGTTGAGGATGTCCTGCTTCGTCCAGAAGTGCGAGTTGTCGGGGTCGTGGAGGATGAAGAACGAGCGGGCGTCGTACGAGTTGATGTTGTGTTCCTCGCGCATGTGCAGGTCTGCCCACGACTCGGCGCGGATCAATGGGACAAGGCTGCTGAGTACGCCGAGCGCGGTGAGTAGTCGGATCCGCATTTTATTGGTCTGGAATGTTTGATTTGGTCTCGAATGGAGAACTGAGAGAACAGAAACTGTGGATATCGAAGACATCCCTCGCCAGTCACACGGGTCACGGATTCTGTGATCCAGGGGTAGACAGGTCCCAACCGCCGTCCGAGACTGACATAGTACGTTCCAGCTCCACGGAAACCAAACAGAAAACAGAAAACAAAAAGACAATGACGCGGTGCGCGAAGCAATGCCGTATATCACTGTCCATCTAGGGGCTGGTGCGCATTCGCGTAAGCAGTACCAGCAATACCGTGCTCTCTGTCGCGCGTGAGTACTCTTGTTGCGATTGATTCAGGAACAACCCTATTCTAACAGGCACCCTCACACAGCGCATGCACGCTCGGCATGTCCCACCTCGCGCCGAGCAGCGGCTCGGCGGGATCAGACTGTACGGCGGCCGCAGTTGCTGTGTGCAAGTTTCTCGAGGACGCGCCGCTGACGAACGCGGGCACGGGCTCGAACCTGACGAGCGACGGCAGGATCGAGTGCGACGCGTCGATAATGTCGACCGAGCATGGCCGCGGCGCGGCGGTCGGCGCGCTGAGCGGCGTGAAGAACCCGATTGCCGTGGCGGACGAGCTGCTGCGGGAGTCGTTCCGGCCGCAGTCGTTTGGCAGGGTCGCGCCATTGTGTGTTTGATGTCTGTCGTGTTTTGTTTGATGGCAAGCGAGGTTAACCTTCAGAGCGCAGGTTTCTGGTTGGCGAGGGGGCCCATGGATATGCCGAGAGAAGAGGCATAGAGCTCGCGACTACGGAAGAGATGGCGACGCCGTCTTCGGTTCGCAGGTTCGAGCGCTGGAGCCGGATTTTGCGATCCAACTCTGAGAGCGGGGCAGTGAAAGACGACAAGGGCTCGGACGAGGACGAGGACGAGGACACGCTAGTGACCGACACGGTTGGCGTGATATGCGTCGACTCGCGCGGCGAGATCGCGGTCGCGTCCAGTTCTGGCGGGGTCGCGATGAAGGTGCCGGGCCGGGTCGGGCCGGCTGCG
Source organism: Lipomyces sp. NRRL Y-27488 (assembly GCA_030556275.1). Classification (NCBI taxonomy): domain Eukaryota; kingdom Fungi; phylum Ascomycota; class Lipomycetes; order Lipomycetales; family Lipomycetaceae; genus Lipomyces; species Lipomyces sp. NRRL Y-27488. Next base: position 3,137 of record JAKTPS010000242.1, on the reverse strand, counting down.
ATGGTGGGCAGCGGCATCTGGACTGCGGTGTCGCGAGAGACGGGCGTGAAGGTCGCGGTGTGCACAAGCGGTACGTACGTGTGTGGCTACGTGAGGAGGTCGCGACGGCATACGACGAGACCATGCGGGGGCTGATTGACCATGCCAGGCACGGGCGAAGACATCATGAGCACGAACCTGGCGAGCAGGTGCGCCGAGGTGTTGTTGCGGTCGTGCAACGAAGCGCAGGACGTCGCTGGCGTGCTCGACCGTGACTTTGCGCAGTCGCCGGCGCTGCAGCTGACGGATCCTGTGGCATCTGCGGGCGTGCTGGCGGTGAAGTGGGAGCCATTGGCCGATGACAGAGACGGCGGCGACGGCGGCGACGGCGGCGACAGCGGCAAGAGGACACGGGTGCACGTCGTGTACGGACACACGACGGCGACGATGTGCGTCGGGTACATGGACGACGGGGCGAGCACGACAAAGGGCGGCGGGCCGCGGGTGGTGATGTCCTCGGCCTCGCCGGCGGCGAGTTCTGAGCCTCCGTGGAGTTCGCCTCGGACGCGCGGCGTGCGGCGTGCGGCTGGGGCTGTGGCTGTGGCTGGGGGCACGTGCTTTGTGGCTGGGGCGCGGGTGACGCCGACGATGACGTCAGCCACAGTCACGTGACGCGGCGGAGTCCGAACTTTGCGGCGCAAATGCGGAGCGTGCGCGACGGTTGTGCCGCGCTCCCCGGGGCGGACAGCGACTATATAACCCCGGCAGTTATCGCTGCTATCAGCTTCTCTTCTCCATCGCATCTGCATCTCCATCTCCATCTTCTCCCCCTCCACCACCACCACCACCACCACCACCACCACCAACACAACCGCAATGTGTCTCTTCTGCTGCTCCGCCGACGTCTTCCTCATCCTCCTCGCCATCCTCTTCCCGCCGCTCCCCGTCTGGATCAAGCGCGGCATCTGCTCCGCAGACTCCCTCATCAACATCGCCCTCTGCACCCTCGGCTTCATCCCCGGCCTCCTCCACTCCTGGTACATCATCGCGCGCTACCCCGAGGAGCCCTTCCTCGACGCCACCGACCTCGAGTCCCAGGAGTTCCTCGCCGCCGGCCGCCGCCAGCACCGCAACGGCGACACCGTCGTCTACTCCCGCCAGCAGTTCGTCTACTCGCCCGTGCCCCAGAGCCCCGCGCCCGGCACCTTCCCCCAGTCCACGACCGTCTACACCGCGTCCGTCCCGCCGCCCGAGCCCTCCGTGCTGGCTGCCGCCGCCAACGCCGTCCTCACGCCCCAGCCCCAGGCGCAGGCCTCGGCCGACGTCACACCTGCCCCCTTCGAGGGTGACCCTCTCTCCGGCCCGAGCTCGGGCGAGGCCGTGCCGCCGCCCTACGAGGAGATCGAGAGCGGTTCCAGCTCAGCCGGCCCTGCCGCCGCCGCCGCCGCTTCAAAGGACAGCAAGTCCAAGCCGGCCGATCTTCTGTGATTGTTTTTCTTTTGTCCTCCTTCGCTCCTTCTCTCCAACCACTTCTCGAAGTAGCTCGCTAGTGTAGCCCGCTTCTTCTCTTTAATAGAGAGATTTAATGACATTGCCGCGGCCCTACTTGGCTCCCGGTTTCCGATGCCGTACTGGATATTCAGTCATCTCCATGTCATGTTCAAAAAGATAGATTGATCTTTTTTTCCTTTTTTTTGTATTTTTAGTTGGGTTTGCTTGCACTTGGGTCGATCTGACAATACAAAGAAAGAACTCTTCTGTTTACTTGCTATGATGTTTTCGTCGCTTCTGGTTCATCACATTGTTTGTCATTTGCTTGCTTTTGTTTTCTGGAGTATCGTGGAATAAATAATCTTGGTGGTTTCTTTTTTATACTTTGCTAAATATTCCGTCCACTTGCGTCATGATTGCCTTGGCATATATATGATTCGAATCACTCCACTCTCGTGAAGAGACACTCTTTCCTAGTAAACACTTTGCACGCTTCGGAAGTACTTTCTTTGGTGAGGTATCATATGAAGCACTAAACAAAACAAAATCGGACTAAAGTCGCAGCGGCGTAGTCCGTCGTGGCCTTTGGAAGAAAATGCCAGAAGCATGTGGAAGAAAATGCCAGAAGCATGACAGTCAATGAATGCATACCAGGTTATCAATGACGATTATCCCTGATTCCATTGTCTAACTCTGTAGCCCGACTTGACATAGGTGCTCAAAAATCCAATAATGGTATGATAGAGCAGATCGCATGAACTAGTCAAGTTAACCTTTCCCGGGCAGATATTTCATCAGTACACCCTCAATCAGCAATACCATTCCACAAGAGCCCTGCAAGTCACCATATTGCGAGCAAATAATATACCCAAAAAATGGGCGACAGAGTGGGGGCCGAGATGCGGAGTTTAGCAGGTTTCCGAGGGGTAACTGTCGGATTGCACAACCGCGACCAGCTGCTGATGGCTCTCAGCGGAGCTGATATGTGAGAGAGGATGACGCCAGAAGATAAGATATCATCCGCGGACTTTGGCATAATCTAGAGTGCGGATTTCGTTAGGATAAACTGCTCGTCCACGAAGATTGTCATGGACTCAAGCGTTCTCGACTTCAACAATGGATAACGACGGAACCTACTTCTCAGAAATGCAGCTAAGCCCCCGCCGGCACGGCAGAAGGGGCGCGATCATGGAATACGTTCATGCGCGGCGCTGCTCTATATTGTTGGTCGACTTCATCTGTCTGGTTTTAGTGCTGATGCTGACGGTGCTGAAGGGCTGCTGGTGGTTGCTGCTTAAGTCTGAATGTTAGCTTGGCATGACTGCTTTCATAAATAAATAACGTTTGAATATGCAAAGAAAAAAGATGGATATTGGGTTGAGTAAATAATTGCAGGAACAGTTTGAGCTGACAGCTGCTACGTTGCGTCGCACACGTTGGTAGTTCAGCTGTGAACGCCGAACGCAGCTTGTGTTCGCCAAGGGAGTTTGGACTATCCAGTGTGTGCGACTCAGTCGGACGATGTGGCTTCAAGCGAGATGTTTGTCCCAACGACTCAAAAGATCACGAATGCCAGAAGGCGACAGACAACACGAGTGACTACTTTTCGAAGAGCCCTAAAAAGCCCTAAGATGGCGTGGCATGTGAAAGAGTCCTATTTCCTGTTT
>JAKTPS010000241.1:0-16028 GCA_030556275.1 Lipomyces sp. NRRL Y-27488 | reverse complement strand
TGCAGTTCCCCTGAAGTCGTGGATCGGTATCTTGCTAAGCTATGCGACGGCCGTCTCCGAGTGACCCCTGGACGGCTCCTGCACGTCAGCCAAATCTTAATTTCTCACGGACACGATGAGCACTCGGTTAAATATGTTAATCTCTCATTTCTCAGGTTCTGCAAAAAAAAACCTCCAAATCTAATGTGGACGGGTATGCCGGTTCTTTATGCTGGCGTTTGATCTACAACGAATCCTCATCTGTGGCGTTCAGGGCAAGAACTTCTAGTTTCCATTATGACATAAAATATGTTGAATAATGACTTCGACCGCTATTTACAGAATTAAATTTCTAGCCAAAGAAAGAATTATGAGACAGAAAGTGCAGGCAAGTTTGCTGTTCGCTCCGGATGCGACGACCCATTGATTCCTCTCTGCCGGCCATTCGTTGTATCACTTGCCTCGCTTTCGCATCCAGGGCAATTATGAAGAATTTCGTGCGCAAACAAGTCGCAATCCAAGCAAAAATGATGGCCGCAAGACTTGCATCGAAACCTCCCGGTCGTGGTTGGCGTTGCTGCCGTTGCTGCGGCTGCTTTGCTGGATTCGTTTACGGGGATAATCACACTGTTAGATGACTTGCCAACTGTTAAGCGTATGCGTTTGTCGTTTGCCTGAACTACAGGAAAAGGCCTCTGGCACGCAAAACACGCTGCTGTCTTCTTCGGTTCGTCCAGTTTCACCTCTTCCCAGTTCTGTAGCGGCATAAGATGATGATATGACCTTGCCAGATGGGTAGACAGGATCAAAGTCAATCCACAAGCAGGACACTCTGTTGGAAGAGAGCAAACCTTCACTTTGCACCGTGGACATACATACCCGCCCTTCTGCAACCGCGAATGGCAAGCGCAAAATGAAGGCGTGGTCTCGACGATCCGGCTCGGGAACCCCATGCGCATCAACTCGGATCCGGTCGAATCCTTGGCCTTCGTAGCAGAAGAAGCCGGAGGAATGCATGCTGAAAGCAGCAGTTCTTTGAAATGCTGCTCATTCAGCGCGACGCCATAAGTAGAAAGAACGTCGCCGTCGTTCGTCTGCTTACAGAGCTCTTTGCAAATTGCGACTTCGGCAGCAAGTCCCACAACGCGGACGCGTAGGTGTTCGGTCTTGAGTGTGGTAATCGTTTTGTGAATGTCGCCGGGATCGCAGGAGAGCAAGGAACCGAATATAATTACGACCTCCTTCGTACCGTGAGATGGGACATGGCTGTGAACTGTTAGAACAGACACCCGTGAGACAGCATCAAAATAATAGCTTACTATAACGCGCCTCTGCACATTTCCAGCGCATTCTGCAAAGAAGGATTTCCAGAGGGCTCTTTTTTCTTGAGATCCTGTAGTATCGAAATGTGTTCTGTCGGATTCCCGCCTAGAGCCGAGACCACGGTAGCAAGTCCCTCCCGCATGCCAATAATCCCTAGTTGAGAAATGGGATTTTGCTCAAAGTAGTTTGTAATAAACTGAATCGCGTATACAAGACTCAGCATATATCGTGACGGTCGCATATCCTTGTCGGCCATCGAGTTGCTCAGATCGATAACAAGCATCAAGTGCCGGATGATGCCTCTCTGCAGGGGGGTTGAGTCATAGTTCAGTCGTTTCCGTTTATTTGACTGCACAAGCTCTGCCACAGCACCAGCTAAACTTCCGCCTTCATCTTCCTGGACGATATCCCATGGCCGTTGGATGGAGTCTTCCCAGACATATCCGCCTCCGGTGCTGGATCTCAGCTCTGCGTTTGATATAGCACGACTGCCAGGACGCGATGAGGCTCGTGTGGCGGGTCCGCCAGTTGAAGACCTGGAAAATGCACCCTCGTCAGTTCCCGGAGACGAGTCACCATGGTAGGATCCATCTGAGTCGGACATTGGGGCCGCTCATGTGTGTGGTGAGGATGTTCAGGTCAGCTACAAATGCTGCGGCTTAATTCCGTAGCGACTTTTTCTGAGGACTTTATAGGTGTTCAAGACGCCATTTATGTAGTGCAGCCAGTTGCATACTGCTCCTCACGCAAGTTTAGCTTGACGACTGGACGCCACAAGAGTAAGACACATTGCTCGCCACGGAGGAGTTTATGCAAAAAAAAATGTATCACATCTCAATATACAACAAACTAAATTAAATCCAATGCGCCAATAAGGAGATACAATGATCACGACATACACATTACAGATATGCTTCAAATAATATGTCGGAAAAAATTAACATGGGGATATAACAACAAAAATAGTAGTAACCAAAAACAAGAAGCGCAAATACAAATAGTGAAAACAAAAACCGACTAAGCATTTCTGTGGAGCTGTGGAGCATTTCTGTAGATTATTTCTGCGTAAATATTAAATTTCCCGCATGTTTGTTTCCCATCCTGGCGCGGGCCCCATCCATTCGTCCTCAGTGATGCTTTCCCAAAACGCCCACAGGGCGCCGAAGCTGAGCAAGGTGAACAGACACGCAAAGAGGGAACCGTCTATTTTGCCGTTTGTATCATTGCAAATGTACCGCGAGATCTGAAATTCAAATACCTGACCAACGACAAAGAGGAAGAATGCAGTTGCGAGCAGAAGTAGAGGCTTGTATTCGCGCAAGACTCGCAAAACAAGATAAAGTTCAAGCACAAAATAAATGACGATAGCCACTATGGGGAAGAGTAGGTAAACTGTATAGATAGCGTAATTGCGAAACAATTCCGGTTGGGCAGGTGCGGAATCAAATGTGCCTGTCCAGTCGAATGCAGTGTCGAGAGCCATATAGCCTGTACCAATAAAAACAGCAAGAGCTGAAAAGAAGGTGAGCCCGGTTGACAAAATGCTGCCGTCCGGTATTAGCTGATACGCCACTATCGCATTAATGATAAGAAGCCAAGCGGTGGATGCAGTGCTAGCGATTTCGACAGCGCTGAAATATATCAGAACTTTGCGATTGAAGATGAACCCGCCACTGGCGATAATAGCAGACAGAGAAACGATGATGTACGAAAAGTAGAGGATCTGCATTTCTCGCCTGCCCACAGCACCAGCACGCCGATGTGCAAAGACAATAAAAAGAATGGACAATACTATAGCAAAAAAGGAAAGAATAATAAGACCAAGATTTCCGATTTGATGGCCGTTGTGGGCGTTGAAGCCAACAAGGTCGCAGTACTTGGGCACATCTTCGAAAAGCTGAAAAAGAGTATAAGATACGATAGATCTATGGCCGACACAAATTAGAAAACTTACGTTGCAAGCTGGCAAGTTCCCGGAGTAGTAGCAAAAATTCTGCGAAAAAATGCAGTTAGCACATGGTGAAAGTAAAGATTGAAAGTAAACAAGAATAGAGGTGTCCGTACATCGAAGTTGCCGTAGGATGTCGACATTGCAGCAAGCGCAGACGTCTATAAACGGACAATGAGCGTGAACAAGCAGCAGTCTCCGGTGAGGTGATCGTCTAGAAAAAGTACGGCCGGTGAAGAACTGGGATCGTGAAAGAGAGTGTCGAGAGATGTGTTTACATGATACGATGTCAAGAAACTCGGACCACGCCGGGGAAGAGGACCAAAATAATGCGGCACGACTAGACAATGTGCTGCTGCATTCCTGGGCACGAACGCCAGCAACTTTAAAAACCTTATAACCGAAAGCGGACACAGAACTTTCGCAACCGTCGCCCACGACCGTTGCGTCGTCGATATCCCGCAAGTACACACAGAAGCGGCCATGGAGCTGAACTTGCACGTAGTTATCATATGATAGACGCAATTGGAATTAACTGCATCCAAAGTTGCTTTTTTGCAGTTGTAGATCAAGGCGCAGTGACGCAGGCCTCTAAAACTTTCTGCTTCGCTCACTCACAATGGGCGGGAGAAACGAATCGCCCTGAACTTCAATCACAGTCCCTCCCTGCCTTCACCATTCCACCACACCGTCTCCTCATTCTCTACGTCAGTCACCTAAGGCACCAACGATATTTTACCGACCAGGCTCCGGCATCCTCATAAAGACGGCTGCCGCCCTGTCCCCCGTCGCGCCCCGCGATGTCCGCGATGTCCGCGATGTCCGCGATGCCTGGGATGCCAGTCGAAGACGGGCAGCCCCATCACGCCGCGTCACGAAGCAAGTCTGAACGCGACCTCCCGTCACATCAGGAGCCCGTTCTCACAGAGCGCAGTATTGTGGTTCCAGATTTTGCAGACTTTTCTTCCTATGGGCCACCAGCACCTCACCGGCCACAGATCCCATCGTCCAATTCTGCTCCAGCAGCTGTCGGCCTTCAGCCTGCGGCGACCATTCTTGCGTCCCCAACACGCACTGAAGCTGTCGCTGCCCGGAGACAATCGTCCAGCAATCGTACATCGTCCACGTCAAATATTTCCAGTGCAAATTCCACATCCCCTTCGCAAAATGCGCTTGCAAACACTGTTTCGTCCAATTCTCTGCCGCCAAGTCCATCTTCCTATATCTCTTCCGCCGTCAAGCCGCCACAGATTGCTTCTCAACAGCAACAGCAGCAGCAGCAGCAGCAGGAACAACAGCAAGATCCACAGGAGACGGCTGCAGCTTCGTCCACAATTGCGTCGCCACAACGTCCGCCTGGTGCGGATCTTCGACGCCAACCATCAGCTCAACGGCCACAGCTTCCAAGGTCGTTTTCTTTAGGCGGCGCAGCATTTCGACGCAACACTAATGCGAAATTAACACCGACGCTCGGTGCCTCAGCTAGTTCAGGGAATGGGATTTCCAGATCGGTCTCCAATGGCACCAATTCATTGAATCTAGGGTCAGATGCCATTACTCCGGCGGAATACTCGCTTCATATTGTTTTCACGCAGGTTCGTACATTGACCCCTTGCTCTCCAATTGCTCCTAGTCTTACATTATGTGAACAACAGTTTGTCCGCCAGGCTGAAAAGAAGCTTAACATGTGCTTGTCATATTCCGTCGAGGAAGAGCCGCCAATTGAGTCTTTGCTAGGTGCAGGCGCAGACCCCGTATTTGACAAAATTCTTATTTCTCTTGGTTACATTGCGCGGCAGAAGCCTCGGCCAGTTATCGATGCTGTCATGTTTTGGCGAAAGTCAAAGTCCGAAGCTGCAACCGCTGCTGTGCGCGAGCGGGCAGAGCAACAGCAAGCCGGTCATCTCTCTCACGCCTCCCGACCGCAGTTGTCACTGTCATTACAACCAGCACAGGGAATACGACACAAGGTGAGTAAGAGTTTGTCCGACCGGTCACCCATGGGCCATCGCCATCAGAATAAGAGCCCAGTACGGACGCCGATGACTCCAACGGCATCCTCGAACGCGCACAATTACTTTGGTCTTCACAGGCATCATACCACGACCGCAGCGAACAACCCAAACCGTACACCGATTTTGTCGAGTTCAAAGCCCGATAATGTTCATCAGGCTGATAGGAAAAGTCTAATATCTATATACGTCTTATGTCGTGTTCTCATCGAGATCGTGAAGCAGACGTCTGCTGAGGTCCTTGGAGACGAAATGGGCGATAAACTTGAGGAAATCGTCTTTCGACAAATCAAAACTATTGATGCGAACCTATTGTCTAACAGCTTGATTCGATCTGCAAACTGGAATGTGTTTTCCGAGCTTCTTGGCGAAATGTCACATCTTAGATTCGCAAGCGTAAGCGATAGATTCATTGCTGAGCTGGAAAAGACAACCGGTGAGACAAATCTCTCGAAGGATGAAGAACTGAGTACTCAGTTGGTAATTCACGGAATGAAACATCTGAAGTTGAAAGTATGCATTTACTGTCCCATTTTAGCTCGTATGCACATTACTAATTCCGTCAGGTGTACCCTATGGACGCGTTCGAAGAATCAGCGGATTTCATGGCTTCGATCGCAAAATTTTTTATCATGTCTCACGGGCAGCGTGTTAAGCAAGCTTATTGTGAAGCGATGAACCAGTTTTTCCTCTCAATTGCAGGAGTCGTCACAGCGGAAGTAAATCACCCGACGTGGGCCAATGCTATTTCAGTGTGCTATCCGAAAGCACTTGGCATGGTTGCGAAACAGAGATACTGGTCATCTGCGTTTCAACTGGCCTGCACAATTCTCTGTGTCGCGCCCACGCGTATTTTCCTCGAGAACTGGGTTTCGCTGATCGAATCAAATTTGAGCAAGCTGAAAGACCGAAATTCTAGAGTTGTCGTCATTACGGGCATTGCCAGATTACTATGGGTATATCTCAAACGGTGCGAAGAGTCACGAAATAATATCGAGAAGAGGCTGGATCAAATCATAAGAAATCTTTTTGCTGCGAACGCCAAGAAGCCGTGGCTGACTGCCGATCCTGCTGTCGTCCATGCTTGCGTGCAATTGATTCGATTCGTCGGTATGAGCGACAGAGACTATTGCATGAAAAATATTATTTTTCCGCTTCTCAGTAGTGATGCGTTATTGAAGATGGGCGAGCAGAATCTGTCAGCTGAAAACATTTCGCCGGAGAGAATGTTGGTCGGCATACGCTCGTTCGTGACTGTCGCGTATGATACATCTAACAACATTCAACCACCGTTTTATGCGCCACCGGAACAACATCAGCAAGCTCCTGCCAATTCAGACTGCGGGGAACCAACAGTGGTGGCCGACGTGCCCGCCTCTTTTAAAGATAACTTCAATTATTTCTCGCGTGTTCTGGGCAAGATTATGCTTATATGTGACTCAAACTTCGGAGGACAGGTGATTTTGGATGAAAAGCTTGGTCATACCCCAAAGACTCCAAAATCGTCCGCAGCATCATCTACTTTTCCTTTTTCGACAACCGCGAATTCTGCAGTCTTGAATAGTACGGAAATTGCACACGCAAACTCGGAGCTTTTACTGACAGTATTTGAAGCGATCCCGCAATGCGTTCCACAGTCATTACCATTTAGCAGGATAGTTGAAATTTTATGCAAAGGAACCGCACACCCAGACAGCAGGGTTTCCAATGCTGCTGCCAATGCCTTAAAGGGCCTCGCCAAGAATAGCAAGCATTCTCCACAGACTATAGTTACCGGATTTGCTCGATTTATTTTCAACTCCGAAGAGCGCTACTCTGCGTATGCAGATGGAGGAGCAGTTGGCCCTTTGAGCATTGTCGAAAAGACGCTTAAGCTATACGTCGAGCTTTTAAAGATCTGGATCGACGTAATTCGGCAAAAGACTGCCGAATCTAGAGAGCTCGCAGCTAATGGCGGGCCAACGGTCACGCCTACGTCAACCGAGTCTTTAAGTCGTGGCGAGGAAATGGAGACCACGTCGGTCTGGTCTGTCATCGAGGAAGTTGAAAGCAACGGATTGTTTTTCCTTTGCAATCACTACAGAGCAGTCCGAATTTACGCAATATCCGTGTTGCGGCTCATACGTGAATTTGATATGGCGTTGGATGAACAGGTCGAGGTTCTGAAAATTCAGTCGAAGCGCAGATCTCCAGGTGACATGTCACGGATAATCGACGTCTTGGAAGCGAAAGATGGGTGCGGAATTTTGAGTCCAGAGACTATCGGCCCGGGAATTTGGGACACCATGTCGACAGCTGAGCGAGTCAGACTTGCGCAACTGCAACTTGAGAGTAACGAGCAGCCCCGGCAAGGTATACTATTACGACTTGCGCAGTCCGATTCCGGCGTTGATTCGGCAATCTGGCTTCGTGGTTTTCCGAAGTTCCTTGCGACTTGTCTTAAGCATTTTCCGATGCCGGTCGCATTATGTCGAGACAGTGTGTGTTCAAGGTTACTGCAGCTCCATAGACCCATTACTGAAATCGCGGATACACATCACAAACCCAGTTCACCTCTATATTCTTTTGATGGACCACAGAAGCCCGTGAAGCCTCGTCCAGAGACAGTCATAGAGCAGTGGAAACTGTATCTTATCGTCGCTTGCTGCACGCTGACTGCGACTGATGATCAAGACGAACCGAATTCGACAAGGACAACACAGCAAACTCGGAGGAGGGGGCCTCCTCCGTTGCAAACTGCGTACAAGAGAATCACTTCGGCAAAGGCGTTATTTAGGATGATTACACCTCTATTGCAAGTGGAATACTCGCTTGTACGCGAAGCGGTTATCGCTGGATTGGGTTGCATCAACATTAATCTCTACAAGACGCTCATTGAGTCACTACAGCCTATGATCGCTAGCCTATCTGATGGTAAAAAACACAATGGCAACAGTAGTGCCGCAAATGGGAGTGCGATTCAGCTTCAAAGTGGTGGTTCTCCGGGTGGATACCATTGGCGTCGAAGTCGCCGGCAAGACTGGCTGCGTATTGAAATCACGCATGTCTTTCAATTAACCTCCCATTTCTTGATGGAGAAAGTGGCCTACACCGATCCGTGGGTTCTAGATCGGCAGGTCGCTTTTATCAAAGATACAAAGGTTTTCCTATCTCAACCCGAAGTCGTTCTGGATTGGGAATACCAGAGGTTGCGACGCTATTTTTGTGGGCTCATGCAAACACTATACGAAGCAATCCAACGGACAGAGAAACCTGATCGCTGGTTGCCATTTGAAGCTCGTGCTTCTCTCTTCAAAATGATTGAGGAGTGGTGCGGATATGGCCAGTACGCCCGCATTGCGGCCGAGAGAAATGATCGCATGACCAAAGTAGCACTGGACCAATGCCGTGACCCGAAAGAGCAGGATGTATTGCTCTCCTCGATGGAAGTTGAAAAGGGTCTGTTAGAAGTTTCGGCGTTAAATGCAATGGCTTCCATTTTGGACGGACCGCTCACGGAAATGATTGAACATCACGGCGCGCAGGCCGCCCTTATGCTTTTCGATGTTGGGGCAATCTTCACATGGACGCATGCAGTCTTCCAGAGCGGAATCGATAGGATGTACGCAATTGGGAAACGCGCGATCATGAACATGTTGAAAGCGAACAGACAAGACAAGTTTATTTTAGCGCGGACAATTGCGTATTGCTACAGCGGGGATTTAGGGCCACGTGCGAGTGAGACATATTTCTTTGCCGTTGCAGATGTGTTCATTGAAGATCCAGATTATCCTTGCGAAAAGTGGCAACCACTGGCACTGGGTTTGTTCAAGATCGGAGACGAAAAGTCTGCCGTGCGGGTCAAGGCTGCCAGTCTGCTGAAGACCATGGAAACGAAGCTTTTTGGTAAATCACGGGTACAAGATTATGAGATTAGTATTTCGGATAGAACTACGGCCGTCTATAAGCGCACGCAGTTTAATTTGTCGAACCAGTTTTCGCTTGACTATGGAGAGCTCAAGTACCCGATATTCTCGGAGCTGACTATGTTTTTCAATATTGTCAGCCCATCTTCTCGCCGAGATATGCTAGCAATTATGATTCCATGGATTTCGACTGTTGAGTTGCAGCTGGATCTGAATGGAAAGGATCCATCCCCAGCGGCCTACATGGTCATGACGAACTTGTTTGATATCACTGTCAGATTCAGCAGCAAGATTCAAAGTGAGATTGAGGTTCTATGGGTCACCCTTGCTTCCGCGAGACACATGGGGAACGTGCGCGCGATCTTAGATTTTTTGATTAACACCGGTGTTGAGAGACGAGATCCTGCATTTGTCGAATATAGCAAGCAGATAGTTGTGTACCTTGCCTCCACACCGGGTGGCGCTAAGCTTGTTGAAGCTTTGGTGGCCTACATACAGCCTACTAGTATGCTGCCTACGAATGGTGAATCCCGGGGCTACCCTGCAATTAGAGATCAATTTCCATATGTTGCAGATCTGTCCTTGGCTCTACCACCGGCAGTGAAACAGGTAAAAAAATTTTTTCGTTACTTCTCTGTGATATTTAGTTATTAACTTTGGTAAAGGTCGGATTTTCAATCGGACAGTTGGCCACAATTTTGCTAGTGGACTTGTTGGTCAGCCCCGTCGCTGCTATGTCGGAAAATTTGCCCTTACTGCTGCAGGTTGTTTTTGTTCTTCTTGATCATTATAACCTTTTGGTCCATGAACAGGCTCGCGAACTCTTGGTCCATTTGATTCATGAGCTGACTCTTGCGGCTGATGCCGAGATTGGCGGCGAACGATATAACGAGATTGCGGAGTTCATTGATCTGGTTCGCAAGCGCGATCCGCGAACCATTTGGGCTTATGACGATTTGTCGACCGATGAATCCTCCATGAGGAAGCCTGCGAACATGGATTATATGATTCGCCGCGTTTTAGATATATTCAGCTTGAAGTACCCGAACTTGCGGCTTGAGTGGAGCAGTGCCGCCCTGACATGGGCTACGACCTGTCCTGTGCGCCATTTCGCGTGCAGATCGTTCCAGATTTTCCGGTCCTCGTTTGTGACGATTAATCAGAATATGTTGTCCGATATGCTAGTGCGGTTATCCAATACTATCGCGGACTTGAATTTGGATATCCAGTACTTCGCTATGCAGATCTTAATGACATTGCACGAGATCGTCATGCACTCTGACGCCGCACAGCTGATGCATCATCCGCAGATATTTTGGGCGACGATAGCATGCTTGCAATCAATCCACCAGCAAGAGTTTATTGAAAGCCTGTCGATTCTCGAAAACATTCTTGAGAAATTATCGCTGGATGATCCGGAGGTGGTTGATTTGCTTATGTCTGTCTTTCCACCGAAATGGGAAGGCGGAGAGTTTGAGGGCTTGCAAAAGGCGATCTTGCCAGGATTACGGTCGAGCAAATCGTACAAACAGACAATGAGAGTGTTGGGAAAGCTTGATATGCTTGAAACGGATGATCTTCTGGTTGGTGATCGCACACGCTTGCTGTATGCCATTCTCGCAAACGTGCCACGATTCGCGCATGCGCTTGATGCGGGTGAGGTCTCACCAGAGATTACTGCGGCTGCAGAAGTTCTCGTGGGAATGGCCGACCGCCGCGGATATTCTTTACTTTCGCGGATATTTCTTTCGTTCTCAAAGGGCCGGTTTAGGTTGAAAAATGACTTTTTGAAGCAATTGGCCAACTCCTTGCAAGCGACAATATTCGGCGAGAACGAGGCTAACACAACGGTGTTTTTGCTTGGGATACTGTCGAACAACACGCATTACGTGCGCGTTGAGGCGATGGAGTTTTTGAAGTTGTTGTTTCCTGTTATTGACATGCGACTACCGGAATTTGTCGCTATCGGAGCAGATCTGATTTCTCCTCTTCTGAGGCTTTTACAGACAGACTATGCCGAGCAGGCGTTGCAGGTTCTGGACCAAGCTACTTACATACCCGGAACAGGCATGGACCGGCATGTGCTGCGAGCGTCGCTGGGCGGCAGATCGCTCATGAGCCGCCGTGAGGACATCGAAAACACGGCGACAACGTTCGGTATCCCGGATGAGAACGGCTGGGCGGTGCCGATTCCGGCAGTGCGTGCGTCTGTGACGAGGAGTAACGTGCATGCGGTGTTTTACTCCTGCGAAGTGGCGAATCCAGACTACCAGTCGTTGCTAACCAAGGATACTATCGTCCAATTTTCGAATGATGAATATGCGTACGGTGTAGCGCCGATGACTCCGCAGCAGTATGCCTATGCTACGCAGCAGCAAGCCGCAGCGGCTGCACCCGTGGATGTGTCAGCCGCAGTGGTCGCGGCGTCAATCCCTGCTGTGTATTCGTCTCCCTACGAGGCTTCGCACGGGATGCAGTCCATCGCGGATATGATGCGCCGCCATCCAAGCCAGCAGGCGTCAGTGCACAATGGCGACGGTTATTTTACTGGGGCATTCGGCACGGGATCGTCTTCCTCTCTGGCTACGACGGGCGGGGGATCTTCTTCCGCCATGCAAGGCTCGGCCGCGAGCGCACGCATGCCCCCGAAGGGACTGGGTGTGAACATGGGCGGATTCATGGCCGGTGGATACTACTCGCTAGACAGAAGCGACACGATGTCGTCGTATGCGGTTGGGGAGGATGTGGACGGGTCAGTGTCGCACATGGTTGCCGCGCTGGACAATTTGACGTCGTTCTTTGCAGAGGAGCCAACCGCGTATACAAACGTATTGGAGGAGTGAGTCCAAAAATAGATAGGCTTGCCTACTGTGTGAGTACTTCTCTCTGCTATTCCTGATTTTTTTGTGTTTTGGCGGCTAATGATTTGGCAGATATAAAGGAACTAGTAAATATGGAGGGGAGACGGACAAAAAATATATGTATTGTACGAGAGGAATTTTATTTTATGTATTATGGTACTGGATTTGGTAACTTATTTCGATATCTGTTATTTGCGTGAACTGTCTGAGTGGGAAAAATTCCATGTCAGCGTGGTGGTATACTGTTTGTTTCTTTGTGTTTCTTGTACTTTACTTTCCTTGGCTCTCGTTCGTTTTCTATTATCTATTGCGCGCGGTTAGTTGTTGTTTATTTTGGTTAAGGACTATATACGTGTTTTTGAAATTGAGCTATATACTTTAGATTAAAGCTGAGCTGTTAAGCTGATATTTTGCCTTCTACGCGGGAGGATTCATCGCTGGAGGATTCATGACTTTCTCCAAGATAAAAAAATGTGACATTAAATGTATACAGTTACAGTAGAAAATCAGTATAGAGTTACAGTAGCATTGTTACACTAAGTGGGGGCCATCTAAAGAATACACTCGAAAGATGGATCATAGTTCGTCGTGGATTACAGACGACGATTGTTCTTGTTCGTCTTGTACTTCGGGCTCCTCTGTTGGCTCGGGCTCGGGCGCGTCTTCTACAGGGGCCGGGGCAGCAGCCTCGTCCATAACTTTGGTCGCATCGCTTATCCACTTGTCGACCTTCTGCTCAAGCTCGACATGCACGCCCTCCAATGTTTGGCTTGTGACGGGAATTTCGCCAATGATCCGGGCGAAGTCGTCGGTGAGCTCTCTGAGAGCGTGAAGCTCCTTCCAGTCGTCCCACGTCGTCTCGTCACTCAGAGCCCACTTCCGGCCGACCTCGGACAGACCAAAGTTCACGACGGACTTGAATATCTCAAGAGTCTCGTTGCGTATGCGCTCGGCCTCCGCGGAGACGGAAGCCACAGACCGTGTCGCTTCGGCGCGCATGGCGGCGGCCTTGGCGTCCAGGTCGGCCGCGTCGACGGGCGGCTCCACCTTTGTGATATTCGCGCTGAATTCGGCGACGACGCTAAGTCTTGCGCCAGAGAAGAGCGTGTCGAGGGACGACGACAGCGTCGACACGGCCGACTTGCCCGCCTGCTTGAACTTGGCCGTCCACGACTGCAGATCATCGCTGATGGCGGCGAAATGCAGTTCTTCTTCCGGCGAAAGCTCTATGGCCGGGGGCGTTACGCTGGGCGTCGACAGCGGTTCGGACGAGGAGAACACGCTGCCAGACTTGGTGAGTGTGCTTGTGGTTGTTGTTGGGCTTGCGCGGGAGAGCGTGACGGTGACGGTCGAGGTGACGATGCTGGAATATGCGATTTTCTTAGTAATCACCCTCATTGCTCAGAAGTTGAAAGAAAAGCATACCTCGTACTCGGGCCCTCGTCGTCTTCGTCATCCTCGTCTTCGTCGTCGTACTCTTCGTCGTCTTCGTCTTCGTCGTCGACGGCAGAATCCTCCTCCTTCTCGGCTCCCTTGACGGCAATTGAAATCTTCACTGCTCTGCTTTTGATTCTTTCGATGGCGCTGTCAACATAGTCGCTGACGACGTCGTTATAGTAGTCGACCATATATGTCGCAGCCGTTCGAGTAGCCTCGCAGGACACAGCCGCGCCCTTCAGGAGAGCCTGATCCAGCGCTTTCTGAGCAACCAGCACTCTGGGCCGGGCATGCTCTTGATAAGCCGCCAAGCAGCGATCAACGTAGACATCCGCGCCGGACGCGTGGTACCGCAGCTGGGCGGCGTCGGCGGCACGAGCGATAAGCGGTGCCGCATGAGCGTCGTACTGCGCGCGGGCGGCACCCGCCGCGGTCTTGACGGCAGGTGAGGAGTAGAATTTGTGGATTGATTCGGCAGTTTTTTTGAGCGACGGACAGAGTGCGGAGGATTCGGGGTCCGAGGGACAGGAGAAGATGAGCAGGTAGATGACGTAGTAGATCAGGAGGTGAGCGACCACGGAGAGCAGGCGAACGGGCAGGGTGCGCTTGCGGGAGCCCCGCGGCGACCGGGGTCTCCGGGGGCGACGCGTGCGGGTCGTGAGCGGGACGGGCGACTGCTGCTGGGGCGGCCGGGGCGGCGGCGTGCGTGCCATGGCGAGTGGTGAAGGAGGTGGTGGTGGTGGTGGTGGAGTGTTGAACTGATTGAGCAGTTCCTGAGGACGCCAAAAGCTAAAGTGAGTTGAGCCCTTCCCCGCAACCTCCCAACTTTGACATCGTCCTCGAGTAAGTATTCCATATCTTCCTCCTCTTCCTCCTCTTCCTCCTCCAACTCCCCCAAAATGTCCCTCCTCTCCGCCCTGAACCCCCTGTCCCTCGACCCCTCGCGTCCGACGCTCTTTGAACTTGTCTCCGCAGAGCAGCTCGCCGCCCTGCTCTCCCCGTCCGCGCGCTACATTCTCGCGAACCTCGCCGCACGATATCCTCGGCATCTTCTGCGCCTGCTTCTCCGCTTCGACGAGCTCTACCTCCTTCTCTCCGGCGCAGTCGAGCTGCGATGCCTCAGCGCATGGAACGCGTCTTTCACCGAGTCGTTCTATGATCTTGCCCGTCGGAGAGTACTGCCTGCCAGCTCGGCGGTCGTGGTAGCGTCCGGCAGGGCCAGATCTACCGAGGAGCAAGTGGACAAGCTGGCCGTCTTGCGAAAGCGCGAAATATACGGATCCTTGTTCTTTTTAGTATGCTTGCTAATTTGATATTTGTCTGCTGAGATCCTGTGCGATTGACTGTTCCATTAGGTCGGCGTTCCGTACTTGGAGGAAAAGCTGGATCGATATTTTGAAGCACTGCAGGCGCGGTCTCTATTCAGATCACGAGCACAACCACAGCAGTCCTCGGCGGACGAGTCCTCTTTGCGAGCTCGTGCGCGACGGCTGCGTAATCTTTTGGACCGCTTGTTTGCAACAGCGTATCCTTCCCTGAAGCTCTCAGCTGGCGCCGGAGCGCTCCTGCTCAACCTTCTTTACCTCTTCGGTCGGTCTCCGTATCACTCTCTTGCCGACCTGCTGCTTGGTCTGCGGTACACGCGGCAGCAAAACCCTGCGACGGTTACGGCTCCGACGCCGCTGTCCGCGGCAGCGTCCACCGGGCGCGCAGGACGGGCACTAAATGCTGCCCTCGGGACAGTGTTGCCGGCTGCCGTGTTCTCGCTAAAGCTGCTTGAGTGGTGGCATGCGTCTGACTTCCCCCGACAGCTGGCACAGTCTGCCCGACGGCGGCGTCGGGAAGAGGAAGAACAAGAGCAGCGGGACAACGAAGACGGTCTTGGTGCTTCGGGCGCCGAAGGAGAACAGTACGAAACGAAGTACGCGCTTGATCCGCCTCTCAAGCCCGTTTCGCCGGCCGACCATGTCGACGCCGAGGATATTACTGCGGTCAAGTCTTCTACAGGTAAGTGCGCTATATGCGGACACAAGATCACCGAGCCGACGGCAATTGAGACGGGACGAGTGTTTTGCTATCAGTGCATATATGAATACATTGCGGACACGCCGGAAGATGTGGATTGCGTGCGATGCCCGTCGACCGGGCAGCGGCTGCTTTCCTGCAGACATGACGACGTCGCAGGCAGGTGGATTGCAGGTGGCCTTCGACGACTCATTGTTTGATCAGGCAGGATAATTCGATATATATTGTATATAGATGGTTGTTAATTTGACATTGACATGGCATGAGTATGGTGTGCTGTTACTGAGCGTTCGCGCTATATGTCTTGGGAGCTATGAGGTACTTTGTGAGGTAGTCGAGGTCCCAGCGACATGTCCGTCCCCGCCTTAGTTCGATATTGTAAAACTTGCAACTATTATTTTATTTAGGTACATGCCAGTATATGCCATGATTGTTCTGATAACAAGTCATTCCCACCATAACAGCTACAATATATCAAACTCCTTGAGCAAACTATTGAGCAAACTATTGAGCAAACTATTGAGCAAACTATTGAGCA
>JAKTPS010000240.1:0-16069 GCA_030556275.1 Lipomyces sp. NRRL Y-27488 | reverse complement strand
GGGCATGTATACCCTAATTTAATAGTTATTTTTTTAATTAGGGCTTTTTGTTTGCCGAAGACGTGAATAACCAACCACGCGACGGTTGTTGGCATTTTGGAAAGCAGTTTGAACAGAAAAATTGCTTTTCAAATTTAGAACGACTGTGACTGATATAAAATAAACTTGTTGTTGTGATGCAACTTGTAGAAGTTGAGATGAAGGCGTTTTCGTCTCATCTTGGTTTGACCAAATGACGTGCGTCGCAAGCGAGAAGGCCCATTTAGCGTCACGCCTATTTCCATTGCAGCTGCTGGAGCTGGTATTCTCTCAGAAGCAGATCCGGATGTAGGGGTCATATTGTTTTATGGAAAATATTTTTGAGATATTAGAAGGCTTTACTGTGGCCAGAAGTAGCGGGAGTGTAAGTGGATTAGTGCAAGCGTGATGGGTTAGTGCTTGCCACACTCAGGCTGCTCACTAACACTGTAACCATTCACTTTCCATTTTTTGGCAACGATGCCCACACAATGGTATTGTTTACCACTTAAAATCAAAAAACGAAAAATGATTGAACTCTCTGTTTGACGGTTTGCAGACCGTGAGTACTTGAAGCTGTGACTAA
The DNA here is from genome assembly GCA_030556275.1 of Lipomyces sp. NRRL Y-27488. Lineage (NCBI taxonomy): Eukaryota > Fungi > Ascomycota > Lipomycetes > Lipomycetales > Lipomycetaceae > Lipomyces > Lipomyces sp. NRRL Y-27488. Next base: position 15,465 of record JAKTPS010000240.1, on the reverse strand, counting down.
GAACTATTGAGTCTTTGACTCTGGCGGGAACTCTCGATCTGGTAGTTAACAAACATGGTTATTTATTCTGGGCGCGACACCACAAGAGATCCCCGATGAATTATTGCCCACTAAACCACCAGCTTGAGAGATTTATAAGCCAAAAGAAGCTGGAAGAATAAAAAAAGAGGTTTTCACTGTCCATCTCTTTATTCAGTATGTGGTGGTGCTGTACGCGCCTGTTCAGCGCTGGGCCATTATAAATCATGACGTACGGAAAGTGTGCCGAAAATTAAAAAGGGGAGCTTGTCATGTAACTGTGCGTTTCTTACAGCAGCACTTGCATTTCTGAAAGTATCACGATAGTATCATGGACAGAGTAGGTCGCGGTGGGACTATACATAAGCGAAGTGGCGCTCAGTTTCATTTGATTGTGATATGGCTAATGACCAGAGTCGCGCTCCCTAGTAAGGCTTGGCGGCTGTGGTCGCGAACGGCACCTACCCAGCATATTGGCCCTTTGTGCACACTTCGTTGTCTTGCACTAAAGATAACGTCGGCCAACATATTTGTATTGCATTGAATAAATGAAGACAGTGTGAGATAGTATGGCCATCTCATGAAGAAGGTGCACAGAGTCAGGGATGGCGTGAACTTTTATTTTGTATGTATGTACTACACATTTACAGGACAGAACTAGTACTACTCTAACCGTCTGTACTTTGACCGTTGTCCTTCTCCGTCTTCATTTCCTTCTTCGCCGTCTTTGTCAATGTCGTCCTCGTCCGCGTCATCAAACCGTCCGCTTAGATCTTGGCTGAACTCGCCAACTCCGTTGTCACCTACTTTTAATCTTTCCTCCCCTTCCACCTGAAGATCAGCAAACTGGTCAACATTCTCGGCTATGATCCACACGTGGCCAGGACCAAATATATCATCCCCGGCACGCACTATCCTCACAGCGTCGCCGTCGTCGTCATAACTGGTCTCCTCCTGCCCATCGCTATTGCCATACTGCTCATCGTTGTCGTGGCTGTCTTCGTTGTCTTCATCACCATCGTCGTCGTCGTCGTCGTCGCCGTCTTTGTCTGGATTTAGCAGTGAACATGTAGATAAAGCCTCAAACAAGGCGGCCACTTCGCTTTCCACCTGTGTGACGTTCTCTTCGTCGTCCCATGGCAAAATAACGAGCTCAAGCATCTGATCCTGCAAATCCTCTTCGCCGCCAGTGCCTTCGCTTTCTCGCAGGGTATCGCCATTGTTGTGATCGCCAGGATTATTTCCGCCGCCAACAGAAAATGGCACCTGTTCGAGCAGAATATACACGCCAGGTACAGGATCGCGCTGAATTGCGTGCACCGTCACATTGCTGTATGGGATGGCAATCCCTCTATTTCTCTCAGGACTGTAAATTAATAAATTTCTGTAAAATGCATATCACGTTAATTCTAATATTCCGCTGCCGCTGAGTGGCGGTGGTGTAGGCCCGAGATGCAAGTGAATACGCACTTTGTAGAGACATACACGTCCATCGCCAGATGGTCGATCTTTCCTATTCCGTACACAAAAGCTTCATTTGGTCTCACAATAATGCGCCGGCCAGCGGCGTGGTAATGTAAGACCGGCCTGTCGTCATGTTCATTATTGCCGTCACCGGTCGGCGCTGCTGTCTCGCTAGAGCCATTGCCATTCTTTGCCAGATTAGCTGTCGAGGATGGGGAAAGCCGGCGCTGCCGTTGCTCCTGTTGGTTGCCCGATCGCCGGAAGGACGACGGGGCCGGTGGCGTTTCGACAATCGAAATCGACATTTTGCTGGGACAAGAGTATGCAAGTAGCTGATTCTAAAAGAAAAGGCTTTGTTTTGTTAACTCCCAACGACGCGTTGAGACAGAGTTTGACGCGTTTTACCATATTTGCGAACGGCAGCAAATGATTTCAAGTAATTCTATTAACAAACGACAACGGTCTACATTCCCGCGGAACTCGTAAAGTCACAAACGATTTTTACGTGACTGCTGGCGGGTTCCCACTGCCGCTGCCACCACTATTACCACCGCCGCTAATCCTGTCCAACACCGACTTCGCGACGGCATCTATAGCACCTCTCGGTCTCAAGAGGCTGGGCCCTTCGGCCTTTGTTTCCTGCACCCTGAACAATAGAATCTTTGTTCCTCGCCAAACCCCGGTGCAAATGCTGCCGACGGCAACACCGGAGCCACCCCCCGTTAGTGCTGCAGCAGCCACAGCGGTGATGCCACCATTCGCGCTTTGCGTGGAATTGCCGTTCGCCACCTCGTGCATCGCGAAGATGGCTACCCAGAGAACCGAGTAGTACCATCCTTTGGCCGTGACGGACCATTCGAAGCCGACCGGTTCGTGAAATTCGCGTGTGTAGCCCGGCGGAAGGACGGCGTCATCGTCCATATGTCGTAACGCGGCCATGATTTCTTCGTCCGCTATCGACGGCGTTGACGAAGTGTCCTCGCCCCGGGCCGCGGACGGAAATCGGGTGGGCGACGTGGACGTGCTTGACGCTGCGGATCTCAACGGTTGCAAAGTGTTGAGTCGCGGGATGTAACTTGGCAGCACGTCAAGCAAATGAGTGACGATGCTGAGATGCAGCGTAGAGTGCCACGCATTAAACCAGCGTTCCGTCGGCACAAATTTTTCGTTCGACGGCCGCTTATATGCGGTCGCTGTCTGCGGGGCACTTGAGCTTGACGACCCAGCTTCTTCGGCGAGACCACTTTTTCCTGCATCGAATATAATAACGACATCGTCCTTCCTATCGACCGGCCCGGCACTGGTCCCAGCAGTCGCGCGCCGCTGCAGTCGCACGTCTTCCATGCACCTCTCGAACGTCAATCCTTTCAGCATGTCAAATTTCCTTCGAGCCCTGAAAATCGTGTACAGCAAATTCGCGTTGGTCTGATGGTTGCTGTTCTCAATCATACCATTTATCCCCACTAGCAGCTTGTCGACAAGAACGTGATTCGTCTCGTTTGCAACCAGAAAGGATGGCGTCGAAAGTACTGTGAGGAGTTGCATTAACCTGGCACACGTAAGCCGGCTAATATTAGCCAAATGCGGAGCCAAGTTAATCTGTATATCCAACAACAAGCCGTAAAGCGCGGACAACTGGTCGTTGCTAGTAAGAATCAGACTTTGAAGTGAGAGCAAAAGGTAGTCTGCATAAGAACATGTCACAGAAGAATCCCATCCCGTGATTCGCATGAACGACGGCAGCGCATTGTGTGAGTCAAACTGCTTGTTTAGACGTGCGCAGAAAACCGAGTCTTGAGAGATTGTTTGTAAAACGTATACACATAGACGGACCAATCCAACACGTGAAGGGTCGAGGCGGTACGTGTAGGCATAGTAAATGAACAGCACTACAAAATCATGTATCCTATCGGACGATATGATATAGTTCCTAAATCGCTGTTTCAAATTCTTAGCTCGAACACCAACAGTACTGGCATTTGACAAAAAAATGAACTTACGCTATTTTGTCTCGCAAGCTCCCAAAACAGCATTACCAATTCCGGCGCCCATTCGACCTGCTTTTGACTTCCCGGTAAATAAGATACCGAAGCCTGCATAGGCTGATTTAATAGTCGCGACATTCCGTCTGCAAGAAACTGCAAATCTTGCATGCGATGTAATCGTCCGAGGTAAAACCTGTACCAATTGCGCAGATACTTCCGGGACATGTCCTGCATTTGTTTGGCGGTGTGCAGACTGGACTCAGCGGCACCGGCACCCGTCCCAGAGACAGGGTCATCTAGCTCGATTCCCAAGGCAACAAGGTCTTCGTCTTCTGGAACAGAATACGTGACGAGAACCATGAGGAGCTGGAGGCAGTATGTCACGAGCAATTGTCGTGGGTCTGCAAAGACCATATGATTGTATGGTACGCGCCAGCCGGGGTTGTATTTCATGGTGGTGTTAAGAAGCGAGCATAGTACGCCAAGAACAACGCGCTTGTCGGGATTGCACACGAGATAGGACGTGAAGCGGACACCCTTCACAGGCAATGTATCTGCATTCGAAATCAGTACGGCCAACCTGTAATGTAAGATACAAAATACAAACATACTTGGCGGGGTGTACATTGCCTTGGAAGTAACTACGAGTATTGTCCGCAATATCTCGATCTTATTCCCCTCAAGTTGGTGGGTGGTTCCAATAGGCGTTGTGCTGCCGATACCTGTTTCCCAAATTGTGTACGCGACCGTGGAGTCCTGGCCCGGGACAAGCGGTATAGCAAAGCCAGGTAAAAACAAAAAATCCGTTAGGCAATCGAGCATGACTGCCCCGAGCGGCCGGTCGTCGGCGTCCTCCTCATTCGCGGCGTCCGCAGGAGCAGGGGTGTTGCCCTTCGGCGCGAAACCGGAAATGACTGACAGAGGCGTGGCCCAAAACAGATCGTGCTGCCACGTCTCCAACTCTGGTTTTTCAAAAACATAAGGAAGCACACGCGTGAGTATGCGCATGCAATTGAGTGTCTCGCGTGTGGCCTGCGCCGCTGAAAGTACGTTGTCAGTGGAGCGCCTACTATCGGAGCTCATATCCGCGCTCCGTTTAGGCGCCGCGCTTGACGGCTGCGCGGTAGATGACGTCGCAGAAGTAACAGGAGCTGCATAGTGCAATTGCGAATGACGAAGAAGGAAAACGAGCCGTCCAACGACGCTGATGATTAAATGTTCGAGATTCGCCAGAGCGTTGTCGCGCGTCCTTCTCACGTCCGACGGCGAAAAAAGCGAGAAAATATCATCCGCAGACTCAGGCACTTGCCAGAACTGACAATAACGTTAGCCGGCATGGCATCGCATAACCGAACGCGGCAAGCTCTTGCTTACATGAGCCCAGAACGGGTCGGACGGGGCAATATTATGGTCCTCAAACAGTCGGAAGATGGACTGCTTAAACTCGAGCTTCGAGTTGCCGGACCCCATTATCTGGCCTGCCTAGCTAACGGCGGAAGCAATACCGGCCGGAAGCACGAGGAGGAGTGTGGCAAGTGGTTAATTGCCGGCGCGTTGGCAGGATTACTGACTGTATGGTCCCCGGGGTATGGTGCCTGAGAGAAGTCACAATGACGTCGGCATCACGTGCTGCCCTCCCCAAATGCTAATGCCCTCTCTCGGCTGCCACGCAACTGCCCCTTCGCCACGACAATTTGGACGGGCAATGGTGAATTGGAATTGAGCGTAGTCTGAAGAACCAGCATGAACTCTCGCCCGGTGCCGGCTGGCGGCGAGACGCGTGCAGGGCGTGGCTTTACGTTTGTAGCCACCATTGCACGTGCCGGCGTTGTTGGTATCATTTATCATACTCCGCGCCATTGATGACTTCGACGTCGAGAGTTCTGGACGGTCTGACAAGACTATATCTATCCGCGTCCCCCCGGAATGCCTCGAGCTAGTCAGTTTCCCCCGTAGCCATGATTCCCGTCAATACCAGCGGCTTTTCTCAGTCGCACTTTTCTGGTCGGACGGTTGTCGGCGAAGATGGGCAGACCAGGATATCGCCACAGGTTCTGGGCCATCGCGGGTGAGTTTTCAATCTGCAAGCCGCATGGCACATCCGCAGCTGACCAGGCCTACTCTAGCTATCCGGCAAAGTACGCGGAGAATACTATCGAAGGCTTCATTGCCGCCGTGCAGGATGGAGCCGATGGCATCGAAACGGGTATATAGACGATTGGCAGTGAAGCCTGGCTAGTCCTGGCTGTGTGGTGCTCATATGCTGACGAATCTCCGCAGACGTGCGCCTAACAGCCGACAATATGGTAGTGATCTCTCATGATGCTTCCACCTCCCGCGTTTTTGGCTCATACCGTGGCGCAATCAGCTCGCGCGAGTACCATGGCGACCTGGACCAGCTGCGGACAAAGGCATTGCCGCACTCGAAAATGCCCCTTCTGGAAGAAGTTTTGGGCCTCTTTCGCACAGAGCTCTTCCAAGACAAGTGGCTCGTCCTCGACGTCAAAGCCGACAATGAGCCCGAAATTATCGAGGGCATCGCGAGAGCAATGAGGGAAGTGGAACCCGACCATGGGTTCTGGAGAGGCAGACTAGTTCTAGGAATCTGGCTGGTATGATAAGTTCCGTTGCTCGCCCCAGCCGATCGCTATGCGTGTGATACTAATGCAGACGAGCAGACTAAATTTCTTCCGGAAGTCGAAATGTACCTGTCGAGCATTCCGGTCATGCATATCGGTGTCGACCCAACATATGCTCGCAAGTTCCTAAGCTTCCCCACTTTCATTGGCGCAAGCATTCTCGCCGCATCGCTGTACAGCAACGACGGCTACGCTCTTGTACGAGAAGTCAGAGGAGAAGGCAAAGCCGTGTACGTGTGGACGGTGCGGACTGACGAGACCATGAGAATGTGTGCCGCTTTGCAGGTCGACGCCGTACTGGTTGACGATACGGCCGCGTGCGTTGAAATTCGTGAAAAGGAGAGCATGATAGGTGGAAACCCCGAGGCCGACGTCGAAATTACCTTATCTAGTGCTACTAAGGCCAAATTCTATGTTGTAGGAGCTGCAGTGCGACTGCTCGCCCCAGTATTTAGGTATAGGTTCGATAGGTATAGGCTCACTTGAAGTGTTAATGGATCTATTCACATGATACAAAATTGCGCGCCCACAGACACACTACAGATTTTATTACATATGTAATTAACGCCGTCCCAGAAAAAAAAACATGCTGAATTAAACACAGGGAGAATGCTCCTCTAATTAGATATGTACTGTTTCTACGGCCGCCGCGGCAGCCTTGTCGACACGTGCTTGGTACTCGTGAAGCTGGTTGACAGCCTCTTTTCTATGCTTCCGGGCATCAGGATTTTCGTGAGTGTCGATGTCATCCAAAGCGAAGAGCTTCTGCAGAAGTAACCTAGAAAGAAAATGGACTCATTAGCAACTGCGTGGTGACAGACAAGCGAGAAGTTATGGAGCGACATACTCAGACAGGATACGATGCTGTTCCGCTCTCGCTGATTCCTTAACGGGAGTAGCAGTGACAAACTGCTCAATCTTTGGCAGAAGCTCGTCGGTAACGGATTGAAGCACGCCGTCAATCCTTTCGATTGGAGTTAGCGGAGCCTTCGGCTTCGCAAGATGCTCAAATGGTGGCTGCTGAGCGTGGTTGTGATTCGTATGATGTTGATGGTCCGAGACAATGCATAGCATGCGTGCGCCGGATGCGATGTTCAAACTCGCGAGGGACTCTTTGTCATGCTTCAGTTTGCGTCCGCCATGAAGGAGTACGATATCTGACTTGTCCTTGCCGAGGAAGCGCGCCGTTGTTGCGCGGACGTCGCCGACTGTTGCGCGCTTCGAGGCGATGTCGCCGGGAGCGCCAAAGTCGACTCGCAGGAATTGCTTGCCGTGTTTGACCAGGACATGGTCCGGCTTATGGCCCTCACCGTCCGCAGCATGCTGCCGATGTGCCGGAGCGGGCGAGGGAGATGGGCTGGCGCCAAAGAAACGACGCATGGCGAAGGACCCGGCTGCGAGGCCAGAAACAGTGAGCAGCGCAACAGCGGCGAGGCTCACGGGCTCGGGAGCGGAGACGTGCTTCGCGACGAGGTCACGCAGGAACGCGAGGCGTAGCGCGGAGCCGGCGCAGAGGTCGCGCAGCGCGGCCACAGTCGCGGCGGAGTGGGTGGATATGTGGGACTGCAGCGACGCGAGGGCGGCGTCGAGATGGGCAGCGTAGGCGGAGATAGGGGACGGAACTGTGCCGGGGGGCGGGAAGCTGGACGGGGCGGACAGGATGAGAGCGGGACGGTGGAGACACCCAAGCGGCTGTTGCCAGGAGGCGTCTGGAGAAAGAACGGAGGCCGGTCGAGGCGCAGCAGACCGAGAACGAGAGCAAGGACGAGGCCGAAGTCGAGGTCGAGGAAGTCGAGATGAAAGTCGAGGAGCACTTTGGGATTTTGCCCCGGCTGCACCCTAAGTCACAGCGGCAAACCCTAATATGTGATATCGTGACCAGCGTTACATCACGTGAAAGCCAGTCACGTGCTGCACGTGATTGCGGCTCAGGGGCCGTCTCGATAACAAAACCGAAATAGTAAGCAGGAACCTCCACTTCTGCTCCTCCGGACTTGCGGACGGATACAAAACTCGACGCGCTTCCCTCGACGCTCACAGCACGCAGTTGTCCACTCAATTGCCTTCCCGTGTGTTCTCGCGCTGTCGTTCTCCGGATTTTCTCTCTGCTTTTTGCGCGTCCGCAGCGCCACGTCAGTCCTCTCCGCAAACGGCCGGCTGCTACTTGTCCGACGACACCGCTCGACGCACTCCTACAACTCGCCTGCCTCTCTGTCTCCCACCATGGTTACACCTCTCACAAAGCGCTACGGCGAGTCCGTGACGACGTACTTCTCCGGAAGTCCCCTCAACCGCGTCTCCTTCCTGCGTGAAAACTACGAATTCCTTTCCACCGCTGTCACGCACGCTACCACGCGCTTTCTTGTCCTCAAGGACTTCGACCCCGCCTTTGAGCCCACCACCAGCTCGCTCTACACTCTCTCGTACACCGAGGTCCAAGCTGCCATTGGCAACCCTTTTGCAAAGTCCGAGCCGGAGACCATTGCAGCCTGGGATTCGGCCTCCTTTGCGCCGCCCCTTATATTTCTTGGACTGGACGAGTCGGCTGATGGTCTTTCGTTCGAGGGCGGCTACGCTGGACGTGCCTACTTCGCCCTTGACGCCTCTCCGCCGCCAGCGGACTTGGAATCTGCCGCTGCCGTTGCGCCTGCGCTTGCGTCCATTGTCACGAAGGCCACCGAGGCTGGGGCCGTTTTTGTTGCCCTCCGCAGCAACTACGTTCTCTCGTACGAGGAAGCGGCAATCTACGCCATGGCCCGTTCCTACACGGACTGGAATTTGCGTAATCCGTACTGTGCTGGCTGCGGTGCAAAGACCATGTCCGTCAACGGCGGCGCGAAGCGGGTTTGTCCGCCGACGGACAAGGGTGTCGCGAAGAAGGCCTGTCCCACTCGCGGAGTAGTAACAAACGTCGCATTCCCGCGGTCTGACCCAACCATCATCGTTGCGGTCGTAAATGCCGCTGGCGACAGGCTGCTTCTTGGAAGAAACAAGCGATTTCCGACCAGCTTTTACTCCTGCCTTGCCGGATTCTGCGAGCCTGCCGAGAGCATAGAGGAGGCTGTCCGCCGTGAGGTCTGGGAAGAGAGCGGTGTCAAACTCGGCAAGGTCGCTATTTATGCATCCCAGCCTTGGCCATACCCTGCTAGTCTTATGATTGGCGCAATCGCGGAGGCTTTACCGGATGGCGAAAATATCCACCTGGAGCATGACCCGGAGCTTGGCGGTGAGTTGCATGCAGTCTTTGCTTTCCTGTTTATTGTGTCATGATGATTCTAACACAATCCGCTTCACAAAGACGCGAAATGGTTCCCGTTTCCTGTGGTTCGCCTCGCTCTCGATGTTGCCGAAAAGAATAGCGCTGTTCTTGACCTCACTGACGTTCCGCCTGAAGCACAGATCAAAGTTCCACCCAGCAAAGCAATCGCACACAACCTCATGCGTGCCGTTGTCTTTGACAACGCACATTTACCCAAGATTTAGTTTGCACCTTGACTACATACAAGCATGACCGGTTTAGAACTCCTGCTGCATTCTTCTTGGTTATAATTGTACAATAATTCACTTTCTAGCATAAAGAATCCCATAGCTGAATAACATACAACTGATCCTCGTATTGTTAAAAGAATGACATGACACATCGCGATAGATATATATGTATGCCTGCTAAGATACGAAAAAAAAACACGCAGACTACTCCTTTGCTTGACATCGTTTAGAAAACATATCTTGGTCGCGCACGCGTGCTGCCAGCTGCCGCCGTGTCGCTGTGGCTAGCAAACTCGACTGGGTCCTTCAGCTTAAGCATCTCCTTGAAGTTTCTGCCAATAGCCATCAACGCCTCCTGGTTCGTGAATGTCCGCGTCCACACCGAAATTCTGTAATGTGCCTTTCTGATATTTACCACGACGCCCATAAGCTCGTTGCTTCCGTCGCTCTCGATTGTCTCGCCTACCGCGCCCAACAGCGTGTTCAGCCACAGGTCGTCAATGTCGACTTGTCGCTTGTCGCGGCACTGGTATGCCCACTTGCCACCCATGCCGTTTTGCGAATCTTCCCATTCGGGACGTATGCCTTTCTTGAACAGGTGATAATCCGATTTTAGCGGCAGTTCAGAGGCCTTTGGAATGTTGTTGTATATGCCCCAGAATTCCTCGACGGTGTCAAAAGTGACGACATCTTTTAGCTGGTCACCCCAATCGCCCTGCAAATCACTGCCTGTTAGCGACCGGAGATAGTTAAAATCTAAGCCACATAACTAAAAGACCTACTTTGCTGCCACCATGAGCCGGCTTTGTATACCACAGTCTATAAAACGTCCATATTAGACAACAGCTTGCAACGGAGAACAGCATCTTTCAGTGAACACTCACGTCCACGCATGCCTTAATGGGTGCTTCCTCGTAAAATGGAGAGGATCATCAAACACCGTCGACACCTGATTCTCGTCAAGGACAGTCTCTTTCTCGTTCAGTTCCTTGGCTGGCTCTTCCGTCTCTGGTTCCTTTTCTTCTTCAGCGGCATTATCGTCGGCGCCATCGCCGTTGGTCGCAACTGGTGTATCGTCGAGCTTGGTCTCGGCGAGAGCTTTCTGCACGGCATCGACGCCCGCGTCTGCGCCGTCTGCCTCGAGCGGCAACTTCTCATTGATGACAGACTCAACAGAATCCGGGGCTGCTGTCTCCGACATTCTCGTTCGTTGAAATGTTGAAGACAAACTGTGAAATGGCAAGGGAGAGTGGTGAGAGACGAAATAAATTGACTGACAATCGTGAATTCCAGGTAAAGTTTTTCCTGCGATGCTGTAAATATTTTATAGTAAGGGGTTGGTAACTTGCCACTCAAATATTATGGAGTTCAAGACTGGAGTACTATTTTTCATCAGTGAACATAATTACGAGTTGGGATCCGGTTGCAATTAGCACTTGAAGCTGTTTAATATTGCGGGAAGGTGTGACGATAGAGGTGCTCTCATGATCGACTATCGACATATAATTGCAAATACTCGACAATGAGCGGAAATCGTCGTCAGATCAATATGGACTTTGATCCCGTACGTGATTCACAATTAGTTTGAATCATCGGCAGGGCGCGAAATACTAATAATGCCAAATTGCAGGTCGATGAGTCCGACTATCTTGAGTTCATTGCTCTTGGTGGTGGAAACGAGGTCGGACGCAGTTGTCATATAATAAAGTACAAGGGAAAGACTGTCATGGTATATATATTTCCGTCTTTCGACCTGCGAATATAGCGATACTGTCATACTGACATCGACTTTGTGTTATAGCTTGATGCTGGCATTCATCCTGCTTTCAGTGGTCTTGGGGCCCTACCATTCTATGACGATTACGATCTCTCGACGATTGACATTCTCCTCATCAGCCAGTATGTCGGCACTCTGCCTCTACCTCCTCAATTGACGCCCGTTTTTTCTAAATACGCCGATTTTTAGTTTCCACCTGGATCACGCCGCGTCTCTGCCCTACGTCATGACCCATACCGAGTTTAAAGGCCGCGTATTCATGACACATCCCACAAAGGCTATATATCGGTGGCTGTTGAGTGACTACGTCCGCGTTAGGTATGGGGTTTTCCTTTATAATGGAAAAAAAATGCTTCTAGCAGTCGCTTTTCTGATCGCCGTGTTCTAATAACTTCTATGCAGTGCCATATCCGCAAACGATGCGTCTGTACTTTACACCGACGCCGACCTAAGCTCTTCTTATGAACGCATTGAAGCAATAGATTATCACTCAACTACAGATGTCGACGGAATAAAGTTTACTGCCTACCACGCAGGACATGTTCTTGGTGCAGCGATGTATTTCATCGAGATTGGCGGTGTCAAAATCCTATTCACGGGTGACTACTCTCGAGAGGAAGACAGACATTTAAACGTTGCGGAGGTTCCTCCAAACCGGCCCGACATTCTCATCACAGAATCCACATATGGAACTAGTACTCATCAGCCCCGCCAGGAGAAGGAAACAAGACTATTGAGTTTGATTACCAAAACTATCTTGAACGGCGGCCGGTGTCTGTTGCCAGTATTTTCACTCGGGAACGCGCAAGAGCTGCTGCTGATTCTCGATGAGTATTGGCAGACTCATGCGGACTTGGATGGCATTCCGGTGTTTTACGCCTCGGCGCTGGCTAGAAAGTGTCTGGCCGTGTATCAGACTTACATCAATATGATGAACGACAGTATACGAAAGAAGTTCAGAGACGATAGATCAAACCCATTTCAGTTTAAACATATTCGGAGCTTAAAGAATCTTGAAAGGTTTGATGATCTTGGGCCCTGTGTAATGGTGGCCAGTCCTGGCATGTTACAGGTACGAGGCTATGTTCCGTTCCGGCCGTTGTAATTGTTTGGTACTGACTAAAATTTGTTTAAGAATGGTGTCTCTCGGGAATTGCTCGAGCGATGGGCGCCAGATGCCAAGAACACGCTGATCATTACCGGCTATTCCGTCGAAGGCACTCTCGCAAAACAGATCTTAAATGAACCGTCCGAGTTTCCATCGATCACTGGTGGAGGAATAAAAGTCCCCAGACGACTCTATGTCGAGGAGATTTCATTTGCTGCGCATGTGGACTACAAGCAAAATTCCGAATTCATTGATCTTGTCAACGCTTCAAATATTGTGAGCCCTTTGCGCATCCGGTTCCTGTTTGACTTGCCCTGTTACTAACGAAAAGTTCAATATAGATTCTAGTCCACGGAGAGACAACAACAATGGCACGCCTCAAGTCCGCTTTGCAAAGCAAGTACAAGGAATTTCGGAACACACCTCGCGAGGTTAAGATTTTCAATCCTCGCAATTCCGAAGAGCTTCGTTTACCTTTCCGAGGTGTGAAGCTGGCAAAGGTGATGGGTTCGTTGGCCTCAACTGCTCCTGCCAACGGCGGAATCATATCTGGCATTATCGTACAGAAAAATTTTGAGATGAGCTTGCTAGCTGCCGAGGACTTGAGTGAATTCTCAGGACTGACCACCACGACCATAATTCAGAGGCAACGTCTCGCTGTTGATGCACCCGTCGAGCTCGTGAAATTCCACTTGGAACAAATGTTTGGGGCCGTGAAGGATGTGTCTAGCGAGAATATGAGCCAGCTCAGCACGAACAGCCGTTCATACAGGATTATGGATGCCGTTACTGTTTTCTGTGGCAGCGGACAGTTGACCATAGAGTGGGAAGGAAACATGCTTAATGACATGATCGCGGACTCTGTGCTTGCGATTTTGGTGTCTGTCGACTCAGCGCCCATGTCAGTCAAACGTATGTATTCTGCTCTCTGGTATTCTTGCGTGTTTGTGAGCTATTTCTAACTAGATTTTAGTGTCTTCAAATAATTCCCATTGCCAGCCCTCATTAACCCGCCCGGAAAAGGTTGACCGAGTGCTCGTCTTTCTTGACTCCCAATTTGGCAATTCCATGTCTCCATTTTCTGAAAATCCGGACGATGGCGTCGAAATAAAGATAGACGAGCACGTCGCCCGTGTGGATTTTCGGACCATGGAAGTGTCCTGCAACTACGAGCCTCTCAGGAGCAGGGTGCGGCACGTGCTTGACCGGGCTGTCAATACGGTTTTGCCATTTGCTGCCGGGGATGTCGACGTTTCGGACGATGAGGACATTGGCGACGATCTCATGCTTGTTGACGGTGATACTAGTCAGTTGAGCGCGGGCCATGCTGTTGACGAAGAAAGTGATTCGAGCGACAAGAAGGTCGCTGTATTCGAGTCAAAGAATGAGACTGACTTGGAAGGGGCAGCCCCCGACGCACAAGTTGCATTAGTCGAGGCAAGGGAAGAGTCGGACCAACTGAAAGAAGAGAAAGACATAGAATTGACGGATGCGTGACGTATCCGTTCCCTGAAATTTTTTTGTATTAATAACCTTCATGTATTTGGCCATCTTAGGGGTTTACTTTCCATTTGTTTCCCGACGGAGTTCTAATGCAGTCTGCTTTTGCAGCATACATACCAACTCTCTAATCCTCAATTTCGCTCTCGGCTTAGGGTAATACATTCGATCTAAGCACAACAACCTCTCCACAATGTCATTCAGATGTACGACTCGTACACCAGCTAATGTCACTTTGGACATCTAGTCAATTGTGTACGAATGAGCTCAAGCAGTATATGTTCCCCAGAGTGTCAAGATGAAAGTAAAAATTAACGTTTGAAGTTGGCCATAAGCCTCAGTACTCCCCCCACTTGGAACAAAGTTGGTTTAAAGATCAATCACCGGCCTCTTCAATAATCTCTATCGTATTTTAATATGTTATCATGAATATGCTACAATATGCTATGATATACGCAACCCAAGCAGCCGATGGAAGTTTTATCGATATCATACCATGATGGGATCAACAGTTTGATGAGCTACAATGGCGAGCCTCTCTGCATGTAACGGACTTTGGTCAGATACAGGCACGTATATAATGTTGACATACGGTGCCAACATGTTTGCTGTTTTTCAATATCTGTTTCTGCACTAGATTGTTGACTTGGAAAGGTTGAAACTGATTGGAAAGCGAAAATTTGGACACTGGTCACGGCTATGGGGCGTGTGCAGGCTGACTGGTCTGGCTATAAGTTGAGATGGTCCCGACGATCGGATTTTTGGATGATATCACGGAATTCTTGCTTTTTTGATGGATACTATAATACAATACAGGGCACCGCCGGAGCTCGGCCGGTGGATTCTATACTCTCGTCCAGACTGCTAGAATTGTCGGCGCGCTTCCGCTGTCGACAGCCTTACGAGGATTTCGCCGACGCTGGGCTGGTCGTTTGCCGCAATGACAGAGAGTAGCTCTTTGAGCAGCGGCCCCAGCAGAGCAGCCGGCGGCTGTTACAGGGTCACCTCCAAAAAAAAAGAGGCTCACCAAGAGAGATATATATCGGAAAAAAAAGTGTTGAGAATAATTCACTTCATTTACAATAACATCTAGTTTTACATTTACTTCCTTTCCTTATCGTTTTACATCATACTCATTTCCAAACCGCCTATCCCGTCACCTCGAATGCAATTCCCCGCCCGCCGACGGCATAATCAATCCGGTGAATATACTGAACAAGTGCATACATACCTCAGTTCTCGGTGACCTCTGCCGTCGTCGTCGTCGTCGCCGTCCTTGCTGGGTGTGATTGCGTCTGTCGCTGTTGCCGAAACCTAGACACCCCCAAAAAAGAAAAAGTGAGTACTACGCCAACCAATAGACTCAGCTTTCAGGTGTGTCAGCATAGAGAGCGAGTGCTCATCAACCCGCGGATCGCAAGCGTCACACGGCTATGAGCACGATCCCCCAACTCCGATCTCGCTAACCAGACGGCGTCACTAGTG
>JAKTPS010000023.1:0-123674 GCA_030556275.1 Lipomyces sp. NRRL Y-27488 | reverse complement strand
ACCTTTGCCGAGAAGGACATCGCGTTCAAGTCAAAGTGGCACGAAGTGTGTTATCACTGTGGCCAGAAGCCTCCGTTTAAGAGCAGGCTTCTTTATTTCTTCGGAAGACGCTACGATGACCCACTCTCGTACTTGAAGTAGCAGCGGCTGCCCTTTTAAACCAGTGCTTTCGAGCACTGGTAGTGAACTGACCGACACGGAGACTACCATGGTATGAGTAAAGAGGCCGAACAGAAAACAAAAAAAAAAAAA
The DNA here is from genome assembly GCA_030556275.1 of Lipomyces sp. NRRL Y-27488. Lineage (NCBI taxonomy): Eukaryota > Fungi > Ascomycota > Lipomycetes > Lipomycetales > Lipomycetaceae > Lipomyces > Lipomyces sp. NRRL Y-27488. The sequence continues at coordinate 123,422 of JAKTPS010000023.1, read as the reverse complement.
GAATTTTGGTATGTGAACTGCGATTGTTGAGGCACTACCATAATTTTTTTTCCCCCGATTGTTGTGCCACCAAACTCATCAAACTCTTGCCTGTCCCTGCCTGTTCCTGCCTTTCATTTTCTGTACTTGCCGATCCTTGCCTGTCCATAACGAGTACTAGAAAGATTCAAAAACAAATTAGTATAACACCCAGCAGGTCTTAAACAAACATAAAAAGCCCCATCAGTAGATACCTGCCCCACGTAGATCGCAAAACCAGAGCCAACATTGAGCGCGCAATCGACCAATGTATCATCCGCTCCTTAAAAAGTGGTCTAATGTAGTTTGTTGCTGAGAACAAATGCAGTCGCCCCGATAATCCTGTTCGGTCATGTCGATTGTTTGGCATGTCTAGGCTGGGACGTCGCGAAGCTGGCAACTGGGCCGTCACCCTAACCCGCATGAAACTGCCCAAACAGGCAGTCATTTTGACTTGCCGGGGTGATAGCGGCCGATTAAGAATTAAGATATGGAGAGCCCGATCAGCAGTGCAGTTTTCTCCCACTATTTATGCCATTAATTTCCTTCCGTCCGGCAAGATTGTGACGCTTTAGCAGAAGAAAACTGTGAAATTTGGGAGCTTTGACAGAGTTGGGTCACTCACTGGCACTGCTAGATTGGCATGGAACAAGTGCAGCGACAATGCATACAAATAGGAATTGTTGAGACTAGTATATGCGCGTCTTTAGAGTATAATAGAACCTTCGACAGTGCCTTTGACTTGCGTAGCTTGCCACAACAACATAAAGTGCGCTTCAATAACAGGTTATCGTGTCACCATTAATTAAGAGATTGCCATTTGTTTTACTTTACACCGAATTAGCTAATTATACAATAAAAATTTAAAAAAATATCCTGCACAAGAAAGCACATATTATTATTCACCGTAACCCAAAGCACTGCCCGGTCTCCACATGCGCCGTAATCCAGTCATCCGCATTCTCAAAATGCCGATTACACCCCTTGCACTTGCCGCCCGCGCCGGCGCGCTCCTTCTTCTTCGTGCCGATGGGATACTCGAAATGCATCGCCTTCAAATGGTTCTTGTACGTGTCGCACCGGGAGAAGCCGCCCGAGGAGTGGCACCGCGCGTCGGCGGCGTGGAACGGGCACGAGAACGGCGCCTCGCCCTCGTGCGAGTTTTGGTGGCGCAGGAGGTCGTTCGGGCGGGAGAAGCCGCGGCCGCAGATCGCGCACGAGTGCGGCCGCGACGAGTACGCGAGGTGGGTCGACCGGTGGGCGGCGAGGTTGGAGTACCACCCGTCGCAGTCGGGGCATTGCTGCTTGCGCGACCGCGACCGCTGCGGACCAACGCCCGACGAGGATGGCGAGGGCGTCGAAGTCGAAGGCGCGGCAGGCGATACCGATGGCGTCCGCAGGCTGCCGCTTGCGCTTCCGTCTTTCGCCACTTTCTCATCCAGTGTGCTCAGCCGGCGTTGAAAGCGCGGGTGCGTATCGTAGTTTGGATGCGGCGGCATCTCGCGCGCGTACGGTGGGGACCTTGCCGAGACACTGGCGGCGCTGGTGGCCGTCGTCGAACTCGACGATGCCGCGCTTTCGCTGCTGCCGTCTTCCTCGTCTTCGTCCTCGTCCGTGAGCTGCTTGTTCGAACACATGCTGGTGGCGGCGGGTCCGATTCTATCGCTGCCGTTACCGCCATTGCCCCCGCACATGCCCGACATGCCGAACCTCGAGTACGAGTACTGGTCGGCCGATGCGGCCGCACTCGCGAGGAGAGAGTTGATACTCGCCACGCCGTAATATGAGGACGATCCGCCGTTGTAGTTCGCAGAAGAGGCCGTTCCCGAAGACGACGATGCCGGCGTGTCAGGATTCGTGAGCCGGGTTATGCTCATTGGATCATTAGGTCCGGTGGGTATCTGCGTGATCGCGTCCGCGACATGTGAAGAAGAGGGCGGCATCGCTGTACCTAGTCCGGGGAACAGAGCTTCTATGCCGCTAATATCGCGAAATCTGCTGACGAGGTCACTGTTGTCCGTCGCAGAGAGCGCAAATGGCTCGGCATTCAAACCACCGTCGTCGGCGTCCGTGTCGTTCAGGAAGTCGTGAAAGAATGGCGGGGACGGCGGGGCGTTGAAATACGACGCGGGCGAGGCCACGCCGGCCAATGCGAGCGCCGGGGCCGGAACCCGAATGCTGTCCGGTTTTCGCGCACTCAGCTCCGCGACGGACACAATGCTTGCCGTGTTTGCCGACACCGTGACGGGCGCGTCCAGCACTGCGGTCTGCACGCGAATGAGCTCGTTGAACTCGTGCAATGCCTCGGCGGAGTCTAGATCGCCCGCGTAGCCCTCGCGCGCGAGCCACTGCTGGGCAAAGTATGTCGTGTATTTGTTCGTGACCAGCTGGGTTGTGGTTTCGGGCGACGTCACGATTGAACTCACCGTAGTAGGAGCGGTCGTGACGGACGCGGCAGAAGAGGATGAGCATTTGCCGTACAGCCGCGTCAACTCCGTCCATGCGCCGGCGGCGGACAGGTCTTCCACGGCAGAGTCTTGGGCCGCATACGGGCCGAGGCATGGCACAAACAGGTCACTGGCGTTGTCGTGAATGGCCTTTTCATCGATAATCTCAAGTGCGTCTTCCGGCGCCAACGAAATTAGTATGGGCACTTCGATTATGTCTGCAGGAATATCCGGGGGTTGTTGCAGCGGCGGCGGCGAGGGCGGTGCGACGTTAACTTGGGTCACAAGTGAGGAGTGTTGCTTTTCGTTCCAGACGACGACGTTATCGTGCACGTCAAAGTGGCCGTCACTGTTGTCGTCTTCATCGTCGCTGGGGGGGTCTCGGGGCGACTTTTCGTCTTCTTGGAATGCGGGCGCGGCAAACGGCAGCCGGATGCGAGAGATTTCGTGCCCGGGAGCAGCAGAAGGGAAGCCGTACGCGGCCAGAGACGCGGGAGCGGCAGCATCTGGCAGGACAGCAGCCGTCGTTACCGCTGAGAGCGGTACCAAACACGGTCTCGGTTTCGGACAGGATTTGTCGATGATGTCAATCGTGATCGCCGTGGTCAGCTTCGCGCAGAGCGCCTTGACCTTGCCGGACTTTTTGTGCCACATTTGGCGCAGGTGGGTGCGCACGGTGTGCACGGCGCCTGCTGCCTTGGTGTGCCTGGCTGGCGGGGGAGGGTAGTGGTGGTCGCCATGGTTGGCTTTGCTGGAGGAGATGCTGAGGCGGTGGAGCTTTTCGGAGAGATCGGCGTAGGAGGGGACGAGGGTGGGGATGTCGGAGAACGAGGACGAGTCGGAAAAGGCGGACGAGGAGGAGGAGTGCGAGGACGCGCGCGACAAGGGGGGCATGGAGTAGGTGGAGGCGGGCGAGAGGGGGGAGGGGGAGGTCCTGGAGGAGGCGGACAGGGGGGTGGTCGGGGTCGAAGGCATTGCGCGCGGGGCGGTTGCCGCGCCGCGGGCAGAGACCTCTGCGATCATGGCGCGCAGGATGGAGACGCCGTGTTCGAGATTGCAGCAGTGTTTTTGCTGGAGCGGAGGAGAGGAGGAGGAGGAGGAGGAGGAGGAGAAGGAGGAGCAGCGCGAGGGTCGGCGGTTCGAGGATCTGTTCGAGCTCGCGGTCGAGGTCGAGGTCGAGGACGGCATTGCGGATGCTGACGCCGAAGAGGACCCAGCCGTGCGTGGCGGTGCAGCGCGGCGGTGCAGCTTGGCGGTGGGACGTGAGCCAGGACGACGACGACGGCGACTTCGACGACAGGTGCCAGTGGGGACGGGGACGAGGACGACAACGACGAGGACGACGGGGACTACTTGTGCGAGGAGGCCCGGGGGGGGGAAGGGGAAGGGGGCGGCCGGAGAATATAAACAGGCCGGGGCCCTGGGCCCTGTGTCCGCAGTGGACCGTACAGTGTGCAGGGATACAATACAGTCCACGCCACGGGCGAACACACACAAACACAGAAACAGAAACGAGGACACGGCTGGCGCGTCCTTTCCGTTCTGCCCTAGCGCCGCTGCAGGCCGCTGCAGGCCAAGCCGGCCGCGTCATCTCTCACAACGCGCGGGCCTCTTGCCGGCAACCTTGTTTGCGTGCAGTGTGTCACTCTGTGTCACTCTGTGTCACTTCGGCTCCCGGCTTATCACCACGCCCAGGCTCGCGTTTCTCATTTCTCGTTTCTCATTTTTGCTCGTCTGCTGCGACCCACTTCACTCCCCTCCCCCGGCCAAAACACAAAACACAGGCGCACTAAACACAAACACAAAACACAATGCACACGCAACCCGCCGCCCCTCGTCAAACACTCCGTCCCACGCTTCCAGGGGCAGCGATGGCGCGGTCCCCCCTGTCCCCCTGGCCTGCCTCGGGCAAGCCGGCACTGTTCGTGTCGCTCGTGTCGCTCGTGGCACCGCCGTCACCGCCCTCGCCCTCCCCGCGCGCCGGCCCCAGTGCCTCCAGCGCATGTGCGACGGCAGCCAGCGTCGCCTGCGCACTGCTCACGTGCGCCCGCAGCGTGCGCACCTCCTCGCGCTCGACCACGACCCGCCGCCTGCCCTGCTCGTCCGCCCGTCGCACGCGCTGCCGCAGCTGCTCCCGCTCGGCCTCGACCTCCGCGACCCGCCGCCGCAGCGCCGCGCTCTCGTCCGCCGCCGCGCCGATGCGCGCGTTCACGGCCACGACCGCCTGCTCGAGCCCGGCCTTCTCGCTCGCCAGCTGCTCGCGCTGCCGCTGCGCGAACGTGAGCTCGCCGCGCACGCCCGCGAGCTCCGTCTCCTTGCGCTGCAGCATGCGCTCGACCTTCGTGCTCGCCTGCGTCAGCGCGCTCACCTTCTCCCGCAGCTCCTGGTTCTCCCGCACGGCGCTCTGCATCTGCCTGTTGGTCGTGTCGTACCGAAACCGCTGTAGAACACAATGTCAGTAAACACTAAAAACGCACAGAAAGCAAAAAAGAAACACTCACCGCTTCCTCCAGTCTGCCCTGCACCTCCTTGTCCGAGTCCTTCAGCTTCTCCTCCACCGCCAGCAACTGCTTCTCCCGCTGGTTCACGATCGTCTTCAGCACCACGATCTCCTGCTCGAGCGTGCCCATCGCATGCGTCATGGCCCCGCGCTTGCTGTCCTGCTCGCGCATCTGCAGCTCGACCTCCTGCAGCCGCCTGTCCAGCGCGCCCTTCTCTCCCTCGAGCTGTCCGATGATCCGCGCGCCCTTCTCGAGCTCGCCCCGCCACAGCTCGACCTCCCTGTCCGCCTTCCGCTTCGCGTCCAGCAGCTCCTCGCACTGCGCCTCGAGCTTGTCGAGGTCGTCCACCGCGTCCGCCAGCTGCTCCTCCAGGTCCGCCTCGCGCGCCTGCGACCGCCGCAGGATCTCCTCCTTGTCCAGCGCCAGCGCGCGCTCGCTGTCCAGGCGCTCCTGCGCCTTCTTGACCTCGGCCTCGAGCCGCCGCAGCTTCTCGCGCGCGTCGCCGGCCTCCTTCTCGGCCTCCGCAAGCTGCCCGACGACCTTGCGGTACTCGCCGTCCCGCGCCATGGTCTCCATCGTCTCCCGCTGCGCCATCAGCAGCGGCTGCATCTTCACGTACAGCTTCCACCACGCGTCCTCGGCCTGCGCGGCCTGCACGTTCCGCGCAATCACCCGCACGGCCTCCGCCCGGTGCAGCCGCTTGTTCGCCTGCCGCCGCTGCACGAACCCGCGCGCGCGCGCCTGAATCTTCGTCACGAGCTGCCGCACGAGCCGCTCGCGCCGGTCCTCGAGCTCGGCGAGCACGCCCGACCGGAAAAACAGCTTCGTGATGCCGACCCGGTACGCGCCCTTGTCCAAGCCGAGCGCGCCGAGAATCAACGCGCACGCGCGCCGCCCGTCCATGTACGCGGCGCCGCCTCCCCTGGCCCGCAAGTGCTTTCCCGCCGTGTCCGTCTGGGGAACAAGAATCTCGTACCGCTGCCGGAACTCGGCGAACGACAACCGGTTCGGAAACCCCGTGCGCGCGATGCGGATGCCCTCGAGCACACCGTTGCACCGGAGCTGGTCGAGAACGAGCATGTTGTCCATCTTCTTCGGCCGCTTCTCGTGGTTAGGCAGGATGCACCGCACAAAATGCGGGTGCGTAGAGTTGAGCTGGGCCATCAGGCTCGTCAGCTGCTCCTTGTGTCTCTGTGCCACCGTCCTAAACAGCCCGCGACGCCGCCGGACAATCACGACTCCGGACTCGCTCGCGGCGCCTTCCTTGTCGTCCGCAAACAATTTCGCGATATGCGGCTCCGTGGAGAGCGCCAGCAGCTGCGAGATGTTGTCGTTCAACGGGTCCTTGTTCTTCTCCAGCCAGCCCTCCGTCGAGTAATCCACTTCGGCCGCGTAATGCGTCAGTCGAAATCCCTGATTGAACAGCGACGGCTTGTACTTGTCCGACTTCTTGTCCCAGATCGAGTGGAGCTTTTCCGTGAACGACTTGTCTGTCGCGCGAGGCATCACGCAGTCCTCATCCAGGCACGAAAATATACCGATCGGCTTAAAAAAGGTCAGCACCCTCTCCAATGTCAGTCAAAATTCCATAATAATTCACATACGTCAGACTTCTCAATCAAGTCTATCGTCGGCTGCAAATCAAGTCCAAAGTCAATGAACTGCCACTCGATGTTCTCCCTCGCGTACTCCTCCTGCTCGAGTACAAACATGTGATGATTGAAAAACTGCTGCAACTTCTCATTCGTGTAGTTGATGCAGAGCTGCTCAAATGAATTCGTGTCGAATATCTCGAATCCCGCAATGTCGAGCACGCCAATGAAAGTCGTCGACCCGCTGTCGCGCTCGAGGACTTCGTTGATCCGGTTCACAAGAAACGCAAACCCGCGCTCGTAAAGCGCCTTCGCCAGCGCATGCAGCGAGAACTGAACCTGCGCCGCCGTGCGCGACTGGTCAACCCAGTCCCTGCCGGCCTTGACTCGCGGCCGCAGGAGCGCCTTCGCAAACGCATCCACCTGGATGCCCATCACATGGCACAGCCGCTCCGCCTGGCTGTACTGGAGCAGCTTGGCTTGGCCCGACGATCGCTCCTCGCCGATTTCCAGGTTGCCGATATGAAGGATCACGGCAATGACCCGCAAAAAATCTTCTTGCTCGCTGTCTGAAAACCCCATGATCTTGAACGCCGCGATGAGTTTGCGAAATTCGTCAGCATCCGACACCCCGGGAATCGACTTGTTCCCGTTCTTCAAGTACGCGTAGTCCGCGACCTTGCCGTCGAGCAGCAATTTCTGGCGCAATGCCTCCGGCGAGCCCGCGAGGACTTGATAGAAAATGTGATAGTTCCTCTCATGGCGGCTCTGCGTCACGACGCGCGACTTCTCGAGCAGATACCAGTCGATATACGCCCCGGAAATCTGCCCTGACCGGCTGAACCCGATTCTGATGAACTTTCCGAACCGCGACGAGTTGTTGTTTCGCACGGTCTGCGAGTTGCCGAACGCCTCGAGTATGGGATTCGCCTGCAAGATCTGCTGTTCGAATGATCCGGACTGGTCGTCAAGCTTCGTCGTACTGCTCGTCACTGCCGCCAGATACTGAATGACTTTTTTCGTGTTTTCAGTCTTGCCCGCACCGGACTCGCCCGTGACGAGAATGGACTGGTTCTCCTGCATCTCCAGCATGTTCCGAAACGCTAGATCCGTCATTGCATAAATATGAGGAGGAACATCGTCGCGCGACTTGTTTCGATAAAGCGAAAGGTGTTCATGGTTGTAAATAGGGAGGTTGCAGTACGGGTTGATCGTCACGAGAAAGAGACCCGAGTAAGTCTGCAGAACAAACCGTTAGTCATCGACAGTGTACTCGACGTCTCAAGCTATGTCGCTCTGCGAAGGGGGATGCGGATTTCTCACGTAGATCATATCAGACATGTAGCGGGTCGCAAGATTGTGAACAACAGACGCCTCGTTCAAGTACGTCAATTCAGCCATATCATTCGCCCTATCAAACTTGGGCGGATTGACTTTGTACACGTCATCCTTGCTCACAATGCGATCCTGTGGCTTTGTTAACGTCTGTTCCTCAAAGAAAAACTACTTCAAAATGTTTAAAATACTCACTGAATCATCTGTGCATCGGACCTGCAGAGATCCATTCTCCGTCTCCGAAAGGACAAATCCTTTAATGAAAGCCTTCTGCTGATCCGGAACCCAGACCCACTTCTTCCCCGAAAATTCCGCCGTATCTCCCTCGGCGCTCACGCCGTTCTCCGCGAGATTCTCCTTGTTGGCGTCGGATTGCTTGTCGCCCTCGTCGTCCGCGTCGCCATGGGACTGCAGGACGTCGCGGATCTGGCTCGGCGTGAACGTGTGCATGCGCTTGATCGCCTGACCGCCGCCGTTGGAGTTGTTGTTGGCGTTCGCGCCAGAGATGGAATGCGAGCGGCCGTGTGGCAGGTTGTGCGAGATTGGCGTCAGCTTCGTCGGCGAAGCCGGCCGCGGGACGTATGCATTAGGGCTGACCATTTCTTCCCAAAAAAAATCAAAAAAAGTAGCTGTGCTGGTATCACAAGTGGAAACACTGAAACTGAGAAGTCTGTGTTGTTGGTGCTGCGGTTATCGCGCGAGTAAAGATATGTGCCGATATGTCGATTCCGACTGTCGATGTGTGGACCACAAGAGAGGTGAAATAATTAGGGTATTCAAAGCTTGTCGCGTCTGTCGTCAAATTCCGTTGCGTGGATAGCGTGGAGGGAGAGGAATGCACAGTGGCATGGACCCGAATATTAATGCGGTCCAATCAGCCTGAAGTAAACAAATCCGACGCGTGGTGTCCCCTGAATGACGAACAAGAATAAACTGAGGAGCCTTCAGCTGAGCTCGGCAGACAATAGTAATATGTATTAAATCGCGTCAAATGTAATGCCGCGTCCAAAGCAAAAGTATTGAAAACAGGGGATGACGACGTGTTTCCGTGTTCTACAACTTGAACACCCAACCCGCAACATGAAACTCTGTTTCCACCGCGAAATGTAAACAGGCGAACTGTTGCCCGGACAACTCCCAAGCAGGGTAAGTCTTGAACCTGCGATAGAAAACCCTTATATCTGCACATGGCATGGCCGTGACCGACTCGACAGATTTTGAACTTGTGTCATACATACATACATGGCATTGCCATGTTTTATAACTAAGAAATTAATAAAGGCGCGATAATATCGTCTCCGCCAGCACTACTGCTGCGGGAAGTGGCATATCACTAAACCGCCTGCTTACGAACATGTCACGTAATATATGCAAATAGATACCATTCAAATTTCGGCACCATGCTCTGGTTTTACAACCTCCCTCGCTGCATTACTCGATGCCATCCTATCGTCAAACCGAAGCCGAATCACCGGCCCGTCTCACAAAGAGAGTACTTTAAGCCAATGGCACAAAATGATACCGCACTTCCTACCACCCATCTACCAAGCCAAAGTTCGTTTCCAAAATAAGGGCCAGTCGGAATTCAGAGAGTAAATTTGGAGTGGCCATCTGGCTCCCATGTCATACCAAACAAGAAAATTAAACGGAATAAAATATAAAGCAAATTCATTACGTAGCCGGCATATATCACTTGGGCCGTCCCAGGCGCTCCTTGTCGTCATCTTGCAATATATAAGCCGGCTTGAACTTTTGTCCGTCACTCGCAACTCCTCCGCTATTATCCGTCAGCAGCGCCGGGTTGCGGAAAGTATCCGTCACACCGCCTAGAGACGTGTATCCCTGGTCATATAGGCTGCAATATGTAATTTTCATTTCCAGCAAGAAATGCCAGATTTGTGAGTAATGCCAGTCGATAACTGGATGCACGCGCATGAACTTTGGCCAGCCTTGGTCGGTTTCGTCAAAGAACGTCAGCTCTGCCCCGTTTGGATCCGTCCGCCGAGTTCCAACCATTATGGCTTTGACGTGATTCTTGGCGTCCAAAAACTTCTCGAACGCTTCCTTCATGGGCGAAGGGAGCCGTATTAGATCAAGCGAATAAGTAGCGGTGCATTCGTTGACAAAAGAATCAACCTCAGGGAATGCGTTCAGTGAATGGACGTATACTGTGTGAATTCGCTTCGGAGGGTAGTCCGACGCATGGTAATATAGACTGGCGAGAAGCAAAACCAGCATCACCAAGCAATCTTTCCCGCCGTTGAATGATATTGCCAACTCGTCCATGCTGTTTAATTTGCACATTAGTCATCGAACGTCATATCGTAACAAGCCTAAAATGCGCATTCTTTGACTTACCTATACTGATGCAAAGCCTCGCTTATGACGCCCAACGACTCGCTAACCCGCTCCTTCGTCCGCTTTCTTAGCTCCGCAGTCTCTTCGTTTTCCGAGTCTGGCGTGTACGCCATAAAGGCGTCAAGTTTCCGTGCAATTTCAGCGCAGGTGTAAATCAGAGGAACTGTGGACGGCGTCGAGGCATACTTTGGCCGTGGGGTCGAGGACGTGCTGGACTGCGGGGAAGCTGAGGAGGACACCGGCGACGCAGCTGTAGCCGGCGCTGCTTGGGCCATGACTGATAATATTAAAAGAACAAAATTCCAGAAGTGGAAGTGTACGAGCAGTCAGTCTATTCCTCAATATCGCCTGCAATGTGAATCCGAGAGAGTAAATCGCAGTTCGAGATCGTTCTAGACTAGTGATTACATAGACTTTACCACTTCAAGGTGTCTACTCTCTAGGCTCGCAACGGATCCACGCTAGATATTTCGTGGACGAACCTTGGAAGATTGCCCGCGACAAATCCGATTGAAAGGGGCAACAGATAGATTAGATATACAAAAATATTCGGTGCTGATGGCGTGGGAGCCCAAGTCATTACTCCCGCGCCTCGGAGACTCTGAGTAAAGCTTAAATTATCTGTTACGTAGTTCGAACTTCTTATGTCCAAGCACAGAATTATTTGCCATTCCAACTGCCGGCCAGTGCAGGCATCCTGACCCAATATAATTGCCTTTGTCGGTAGTTTTTCCTGCAGCTGAGAATCATGATTTTGCTTATTCAATGGTGATAGATATCCATCTATCTATATTATGTTTTGTATATACTGTACAGAGACAACTTTTATTTACACTGAGAACCCTCCCTTCTATTCTGCAAACCGAGACTTAAATGTGAACTCTTCCTTCGCGTCGTTCACATCTGCCTTGTCTTCGTTCCAAGATTCTCTATCACCAGCAGCGACCAAGTCGTCCAGTCTTGGCCCAAGCTCGTCATCAATAACATTGCGAACTTTTCGTCTAAATTGAATCGTATTCAAGCATAGCTCGATAAGCACCTGAATGTGCTGATGCAGTTCCAGAGCCCCGTCACGGTCGAAAAGTATAACCGGAAAGCGGTAACTAGGATGTATGAGGTTAGCATAAAACAGTCTTTAAGTAGTAAGAACAAATTATAGAAGACACGTACCTTAGCCAAAGATAAAGCGTCACGGCCAAATGAAGCTGTTCAAGATTCTTCAGCGTAGCAGGTTTCGAGACATCGACGTATTTCACTGATTCAAGGTTAAAACTTGGTATGTCAACAAGTGAGACAGGATCGCCTTTTGCTATCGCCGCGGCCAGATGTTCAATCACTGGGGTGATGCATTCAACCCGGGGATTTGCAGGCGCTTTAACAATCTGCATTTTCTCCTCCATGAGCAGTCCATTCACGCTCGATATCATATTCGCAACTCCAATCTGTTGGTGCAAAGAACACATCGTGAAAAGATCTGACGACGACGCTAGGTTGTAAAATTTCGTAAGGATCAATTCGAACGGAGTTGACGGCGAGAAATTTTGAGCGAAGCGGTGAATAAGCGGCGAGTCAGGAAGAATTCCGGCGTGCTGAATTGGCTCCGCCGCGAGGGTCATACACCGAACAAGGTATTTGTGGTCCGCTTTGTCCAGTGTCGTTACGAGGCCAAGTCTCTCGTTGGAAGCATTCTTATCTCCAGCTTCGGCGGAACTTCGATATCTTCCCGCACGTCCAGCAATCTGTTTCATTTGATTCGGGTCCACGCGTCTATGAGCAGCTCCATCATATTTAATCGACGTCTCAAAAATCACACGCTTTACCGAAAGGTTGAGACCCATGCCAATCGCGTCAGATGCAACTAATACGTCAAGTCCAGACTGTGGGTCGTTAAACATCTGGGCCTGTTTTGCGCGCGTCTCTGGTGGAAGGCCACCGTAAATCACGGCACATTTGTGTCCAGTTTCGTCCTCGATCTTGCGTTTTATTGCAAAAATGTTCGTCCGAGAAAATGTCACGACAGCGTCGCCTGCTCTGATTTCTTTAAGCGATGACTGGAGTGATTTTGCCTCGACCTCTAGCGGACTTAGCCGCCGATATTGGTGTATTTTTACAGAATCACCCACCATATCAGCCAGAGTACGAAGAAGCTCGACGGTTCTTTCCTCCCCACACAAATGTATTTCTTTTGCCTGGATCCCTAGAAGTGCTTGCGTCCACGCCCATCCACGAAATGGGTCCGTAATCATTTGGATCTCGTCAATGACCGCAACCTCATATTCATTTGTAATATCCGCCATTTCAACTGTTGAGGCGGTAACTCGCGCCTCACGGCCCAAAGAATCCACCTCCCGAAGAATCTCTTCTCCGGTGACAAGGTTGCATGGTCGGCCCTGAGCCTTAAATCTGTCGTAAATTTCACGAGCTAGCAGGCGTAACGGTCCTGCGAAGAGACCCGATTTTGCCTCGGAAAGGCGATTCAACGCGTTGTATGTTTTTCCGCTGTTCGTTGGTCCGACATGCAGTATCCATTGTCTCTTCATCGCACGCGCTCCGGGAAACTCCTCGGCTGGGTACATGATCTTCGCTAACTGTTTAGCAGAGACTTTCCCACTGGTCTGTCCTGCCGGACTACCGTTACTGGACATCACTTTCATCAAAAGATTCGCAAAACAAGCACCCAGCATATTGTCAATGCGCTGTATTGCATCTCGCGATTCAGCGGAAGTCTGGAATGTCTTCAAAATTGCAAGATGTGGAATGGTGGGATTATCGTCCATAAAGTCGTTGTATCGAGGGGCAGTAGCCATGTTGTACTGGTTGTCTGGCAATTTCTGTACGGCATTTATGTACTCCGCGACATGCCGAATATAGAGCTCCTCAGGAATATTGCCCTCCCGTATTATGTCATTCTGGACCGAAGTAGAAGTTAAAAGTGCCAGCCTTGAGGATATTAACGTCATGAACTCTTGGTACGTCAGTGCATTTGGAATATTTCCAGCTTTCCGGATCTTGTCCTTTTTGTGAAATTGTGAAGTTCTTGCCTTCATCGGTCTTGAGTCTCGATGAACCGCCGAGGAAGAGGTAAACGTTCTCCAGGCTCTCCCTCCATTATGCCGACCAATTGGCAAAAAACATGGCCTAGTAGCCGGCGAGAAAAGTCGAAGAAAACGTTTACTCATTGTATATGGACTCCATTGGGTGCAATTGGTAAATTCGCGTAAATAAATTTCTCGAAATTTTAAGCTGATTGGGAGAAAAGGCGGCGTCGCCCCTGAAATCATGTGACTGCCGCCGTAACACCAAAACAATATCGACATCGACATTCGCAATTGCCTGCGCCTCGTCACCTTTCTCCTCTCTCTCCTTCTTTCAGCCTTTGCCTTTTTAGGCGTCCTGGGAAGATTTTTGGCTAGCTTTGATCTTTGCGTGCTGCACCATTAGTTCTGTGGGAGGCGCTGCTGGCACCTGCATGCACGACAAACGACAGAAAGTTGCACCTCATTCCTCCAGCTGCTTTGCTTGCCCACCAGCGGAGCCTCGGTTTCCCCTCCGTCGTGACGGAAAATGGTGTCCTCGCTGATAGATGAATATCGAAATAGTACGACACATGGTTTATTTTGGTTCCCGGCTTGCTGGCTAACTTGCTTGCCAGGAATATTGGATGTTCTCTTCAATACGCCGACTTCGACTAGCGTAAGATCTTCCCCGTCTTATAGTTGCGTGAAATCTGGACTTATTGGAGATTTTAGTACAAATACTTAGTTTTGGACGAGTACACGTCAAAGCTTATCGAATCAGTTCTCCCCGCAATCGAGATAGTGAAGCATAACGTTTCTGGTAAATCCCCATGACAAAGACGACAACCGAAACATGTATCTGGACTAATACATTGCAGCTGTCGAACGGATTGAACAAAGGCGGCAAACTCGATCAGCGTTTGACGCCATATACATTCTATCACCACAACGGCACATTTTGCAGTGTCTGATATCTGACTTTAAACGGGTTACGCCACGATATAAGGGTGGATATGTATATTTCGTCCCTAGTATGGAATACCAGAAAGACTCTGCAAGAATTTTTGATTTCTCAAGAAAGCTAACATTTGTTGTTAGTGCTGGACAGCGAAGGATGGGTTGAATTATCTACAGCCGATAAGAAAACAGGATACTTTAAAGATAGTTTCAAGCCGTTGCTACTGGACTACTTTCCCTTGCAGTCAAATGTTTTCACGTTTGAGAATCCTGATTCTTTGCCGATATTCTACAACCGAAACTGCTTTGATCTAACCACAAATGCCATCCTCAAAACATCAAGGAAAGTGAGTTTTACAATACGGTCCTGCAATTTCTCCGTACGAATGACGGGTACTAATTTCATAACCAGCTTGTCAGCATCTGTGCAACTCTGGGCGAGTATCCAATAATACGCTATTACAGGCCGCTCGACCCACCGAAATCACATGAAGCACACTCACTATCTTCGCTGATTGCAGACCAGTTCCAGCGAGAGTTAGACCAATATGCGCGTGCCAATCCCAGTTTCCCATCTACAGAGCCAGACAGGCCACAGTCAGTTTTTTTAATATTAGACCGATCATTTGACTTGAAGGGCCCATTTCTGCATGAGTTTTCATACGAAGCTATGGCACATGATTTACTCTATATCAATGACAGCAATAAAAGTAACTATCTTTTGGAAGATGAGCAGCAATACAGCGGTGATGCTCTTTCTGACAAAGATCCGCTATGGGTTGAATTACGGCACATGTATATTGCGGATGCGATTGATAGGGTGGCCGAGAATGCGGAGATATTTCAGGAGGAGCACAAAGAATACGGGGATATGTGAGTGACCGATTCGCAGTCGTTTCGTCAAGCTTACTAATTCGATTTTAGCAATGCGGCTTCCACCAATCAGTTGAAGGACATTATGCTTAACATGAAAGGGTTTATGAAAGAAAAAGCATTACTGACTTTGCATACAAATCTCATACAAACTCTGAAAGAACTGGTGAATAAGCTTGGATTAATGGAGGTTGTTGACGTGGAGCAAGTCTTGGCGACTTGCTTGGGGCCTGACGGTCGGCTGGTGAAGAACGTTCTTGAGTCTCTTGCGCCGCTGCTAGATGACCAGAGGGTGTCGTAAGTCTTTCAGCTTGTTGTATGATGGTCGCAAGAATGTTGCTAATTTGCATTTCTAGATCTCGTGATAGAGTCAGTCTCATTGGACTTTATCTTCTTTATCGTGAAGGAATTATCGAAAGCGATCTAAACATACTATGTCACCACGCGAAATTGACAGCGGAAGATCGTGAGAGTCTAATTAATTTGGAACTGCTAGGTGGTCGCATCTTAAAGCCATCGCTGCAAGACAAACGCCAGCCAAGACGACCTCATCAACGGGAAGGCATCACTGAGGTAGATCAGAGATTAACGCGATACGCCTCACCTCTTCAGGACCATTTGCAAGACCTGTCGAAGAATATGCTTGATATTCAGCAATTTCCTTATACCAAGGACCAGCCAATGCTGGCAACCGACTACCTTACACCTGTAGCGTCGAATTCTTCGAGTAACCTAACAAGGCGCACAAAAGCACAGTGGCATGACAGGTCTCCACTTCGAGGGACTCCCGCGCAGCGGATCTTTGTTTTTATTGCGGGCGGTGTCACATATGCTGAGGCGCGAGTGGCATATGAAACATCAAAGCGAATGGATAAGGATGTCTTTATTGGCTCCGAATATTTTATTACTCCAGAGGCATGGCAGAATCAACTCGGCAGACTCCGTTCTCGTCGCGAGGCATTGAGACTAAAAGAGGATCTGCCGGAACCTGAAGTTCCTGAGTACTTATTTGAAGTCGATCCTGTTCCGGCTCCGACTCGAAACGGTAGACCGGCTCAAAATGCTCCTGTGCCGACTCAAGCTTCGGCCGCTCCCGCCGCGGCTGCAGTTCCAGCTACTGCCCCACATAAGCTCTCTCGAAATCCAGAACACCATCACCGCACTACGGCAGGGCATACGCCGGGTCATTTTGATGTCGAGACAAAGAAGAAGAGCAAGTTGGGAAGACTTTTCAGATAGAGGGCTTTGCGTTCTTGTCGATTTTTACTTCCTTCGGAGATTTCATTTTTGCACAATCGGGTTTTAGGTGTTTTGACATTTATCTTCAACAGTTTTTGGTAGATTGTAATTTAGTAGCCGTTTTTCTGTTTTTTACGACTTGTTGTCGTTGCACTTGTCAATTAAGGAATCGTTTATGCATCATGATAACAGATGAATTTTATTCTTTCGTCGGGGTTTGGTTATGCATACGCGGCATTTCAGGCCGTGACAAGAGAAGCGTTAGGATACGTTTTCAATGCTCCATCGCCATGATGCGTGCATCATCTGAGACGACACTCAGTCCTTAAGGAGGCAGCAGCATCTACCTGCTGACAATTGTCAAATTATCGTTGGTGCAATCTGCTGCCTCATTGCTACTGTATAATAGTGACGTTATCTACTTTGTCTGCATCCCATCAGAGCATGTATCTTCAACAGGAAGATCTGCTCGACATCATCATCTTCGATGTTTAATTGGCGTAACTAGCAATCAAAGCTCAATATTGGATACTCTAACATTGAGCATTGTAGTTACTACACTCTCGCAATATGTGCTCAGTACTGGCTCCCCCAACACAAATCACGTAAGCTTCAAGCGGTTTTGCAAGTTAAGATTAATCTACTTCCAGGCACTGTATGGCCGGACCGCTCTATAAGCGGACAGTTGGTCCATTAAAGTTATCCATCGGAACAATGAACACTATCGCTGCTACGCGTGGAGACACGGCAAGTATATACCGATAGTTTGGCCCATCATGGCTCTGTAGTAACTCTGTCCGTATTAAACTGAGCTATAATATACTTCATCTGCAAGACTGACGACCCAAGATGTGGAAAGTCGATTCCTTAGTCTGTCATTTTGTACTGCGCACGATGTCGTTAGTATACACCAGCTCTTATCGCTATGGAAAGCAAAGCAAGAAAGAAAATCTTACATGCTCATAGTCAATCGTCGTATAAGCCAACCCAGCCTCACAAAGCTGCTCGCATATTTCTTTGACGACACCCATTGCCGCACCACATTGCTGAGCAATAATCTGAAAATGAACTCCCTCGTTCGACTCCTGCGCTTTCATAAGTACGTCCACAATCTTGCTCTGCAGAGGAGTGAGCGGTTCGCCGTTGAAGTGGCGCTCAGCGGCCCCAGAGAGAGGAGCGCCACTGGTAGTCTTGCTAGAAGTCGCAGAAGTAGAGCCACGAGTGGCTTGCAGGTGCACGGACAAAGTCTCCAGCTTGCGAAATATCACTTCGTTAAAGTCGGTGACCGGCCGAATATGCTGACCAACGATAAAGCGCTTGTTGTTAAATGTTTTAATGTCGCCTATAACGCGCACATACTGGCCCACATGGAATCTGAGGATATCATAAGCAAAGAACGTCACCAATCAGCGAATGAAAAGTAGACAACTTACTCGCTTTCAGCATCCTGCTCCGAATCGCCGTTTCTGTCATTGTTATATTTCCTGACGTCGCAGGTAGAGGTGTCATCCTCTATCCTATACAACGAATTTGTAGCCATTTTTGTTATATTTCGAATAATTCCAACGAAGATAATCTAGATACGGGTGAGCAGTGCTGTAATACCAAAAAACACAACGAAGAATATGCACATTTGCCACCTCAACTCCATCAATGTAAAACTCCGCATCCTCGTTGGAGTTTTCAGCCTCGAGTACCTGCTTTAGTGTCACAGGCCGAAGCCGAGTTTTTCCTTCGCTAAGCTGCTGTATGACAAAGTAGACTTAGAAGTCGAACAAAATAGTGGATACTACAGGGGGCGCAAAAGAGATCATACACGTTCGCCGCTGCCCTGTGAGCCATATCTATTATTGCTCTCGCCGGTTGTGTCGTTCCCGTAGTTGCTGACATACCCACCAGCACTATTACTGTTGCTGTTGTTGTTGTTGTTGTTATTGCCGGCGTATCCACCGTATGAGTAGTTGTTGTATGACATTATAATCGCTGTGGAGCAACGTGCATTGATGTGGGGGCAAGTGTATGAGAATATATGGAAAACAAACGCGTGTCATTCACGCGTTTAAACGCGTTTGCATCACGTGCGCTGATACTCAAGACGATGTTAACGTGACGTTGAACCCACGTGCGAATGAGCAAATGACGTCTAACCTATGCCAAGAGACTTCCTCTTCCCCATTGGAACAGTTAAAACACACAAGTGCTCTTATAAAGAAATAGCATTCGTTTGAAACAGTTATCTACACTGGAATAAATGCATAAGTCCCGTATGATAAAGAGCCGAAAAATTAGTAGCTGGCTGGCTCCAATTCCAAGCCGCGCCAAATCTCGAAGTCATCTCTAAGCTGGAGCGGCTATGCTTCTCGACTCTTTCCGCCTGCCAATATCACTCATTTTCCTTTTTCCTCTACTCCCCGGTTTAACCCGCGTTTTTCTAAGAACTGCGTAGTTAGTGCACTGAGTCGGAAAGACCGAATGTCCGGGTATGTTTTTTGACGCTTTTGACTGCTCACACAAGTTCTGACCAGTGTCTGGCAGATCTCTGCGCGAGCTCTCCAAGGTCATTTCGGCTGAGGTCACCGCCGCAGATGCCTCCTCAATATGCGATCGTCGACCCGATATTTCCGACTCCATATCGCAAGGGATTGAGACGTACTTTGCACGACACCCGAAGCCCGACACTGCGGACGCCCAACGGCTTCACGAAGATCTCATTCAGCTCTTCAGAGCGAATGTGGTTCTCGACTCACCTTCCGAGGCGCTCTTCATAGTGATACTCTCGCAATTGGTTCCCCTGTTAATTGCAAATCCCGATCGTCTCAAATACTGGATCCAGCAGGTCATGGTTACTGCGATCAACTCGATGGGAAGATCTCGTACGGTTGTAACGCTGGCGAAAGATTTTTTGTTCGGCATCACCGTGTACGACACGTTTGAGTCTTCTGTGGATTCTGATGTCTATGAGCCGATTTCTCAGTTTACGGCGGATCTTCTAATTCAAGTCTATCTCGGAGTAAAAAGGCTGGATACTGATGACTCCCTCCTTGACAATGCCGAGGCTGAATCGGACAGCAAAACTACCTGCATCAAGAATGCAGATTCCGAGTTACGTCGATTTGGATACAAGCGGCCGCTTGCATTTTTTGCTAGCATGGACAAGTACTTTGTACAAGCTCAGTATCGCATTTCAGTATTGGCATTGCTTTGCACGTACATTCAGACGCAGCCGCCTCACTTATTTGAGACTCGCAGTTCAAGTCTGATTCGCCATCTATACGATTGTCTTCTGCTAGATCGTTCTGCTGTTGCTGTAAATTTGGCAGCTACCGCTTTCGTCATGTATCTTCCCCATGTTTGTTCTAGTCTTGGTCCACTTTTACCAAAGGTGTTTGCCATCTATGCTCGTCTTCTATACTGGGACTTGCTCTTTGAGAACAGTGACGAGTCTTCGTCCCGGAAGAGCGGGGAGAGCTTTGAAAGATTACCCGAAGATACTGGCGCTAGTTACAGTGGATATAGTTACTACAATAACGAGGAGGACACGAGACTTCAAAACGGAGCCGCTGAGCATTCATGGGAAATGTTGGGTAATTTGTTCGATTCCAATTTTGTTTTTGTATTTCAGAAGCGACTGACCAGTTTAGACGTATCCCGCGATGAAGAGAATGGTAAAAATTCTAAGCCGAAAGTAAATTACTCTAGGGTCTATACCTTCATTTACGGCCTCTATCCGGTTCATTTTCTCACTTTTCTTACAAATCCTTCGCGGTACTATAAACTGATCAACGCAAAAATGAGTGACTACATCACCTTCGATGTGAAGCATATTGCACGACGGTCACAAGACCTATCGACGCGTCATTTGCTTCATCCGAACTTTTTTCGATACACTTTTACGACCGAAGTTGAGGACCAGTCCCGCTGGGATATTGAGATTGCTGGTACTGCAGACCAGATTGCAGCATACTGTCTTACGCTTGACACTAAGGACTTGGAGCCTCCTCAGCCAACCACTCCGCCGACCTACAAAATTCATGCAGGCAGTTTGGCGAACTCGTCAATTTTATTGACAGGAAAAGATGGATATGGAGAAGAGCCATTGCCACTCAACATGTTCTCTTCTGTCGAGAACGAATCGAAATCTGATCTGGATATCGATAGAAGGTCCCTCCTTTCTCCAATGGCCCGATCGATAAGCATTGATTCGGCCTCGGTTTCTGCTGTAATATCAGGGACAGGAGGCAGTCGGCGACCAGCAGAAATCGAATCAATTTTACAGAATCATAAGAATGTCAATACTCGGGATTCACCGCGTCGAGAGTCTGTGGATTCATCTATCGTTGGTGCTACCTCGCCTTTGACAGCACAGATCACCCCGCAAAATGCCCTGGCCGAAAGTTTTACGCTCCCGTCACCTCTATCGCGCGTGAATAGCGTGGAAGCTACACCAGCAACAATAGCGGGCGTTTTATACGAAGGAGTGCCAACATTCAAACCCGATTCGGAAATTTCTGTTGTACAGTTGCAACAGTTGATATCGAGTTCGGAACACCAGATATTGGTCTTGCAAAATGAGTTGAATTTTGAGCGATATCTGAAGCAACTCCGTCTACGGAATTTGCGTCAATTGAAACAGCAGTACACAGACTTGCAACGCAATGAGGCACATGCTCAAGGCTTGGCGTACTTGAATCGCGAGTTGCAGGCCAAAATTCAGCGAATGGAGAGAGATTCAAAGACCGAGCTTGCTAAAGTCGCCAAGCAAGCCAATCTGCGCGCGAATGATGCGAAGAAGTCATACGATCAAGTTAAGGCTCTGCGCGACGAGAGAAACAAATGGAAAGAGCAAGAAGGGTTGTTAAATGGAAAACTTACCGCATCATTAAAGGAAGTTGACCTTCTTAAGAAAGGATTTCTCTCGCAAGAATCGAGAATTGAGGAGTTAAATATAAGAGTGCAGGACCTCTCTGGAAAAGCCCAGGAGGCTGATACATTACGAAAAAGTAATGCCGAACTTCAGAGGAGAATTCAAAGCGCGTATACGGACAATTATCTGCCAGCCGTTGGTGAGGACAGCGAAGAAATGGAAGAACTGCGTTTGAAAGTAGTCAGGCTGCAACAGGAACTGAATATCAGCGAAGCTGCAGCAACCAGGACGAGTCTGGACCACGCGGCGATTATTGTCGACCTTCAAGCTCAAATTGCAAAGCTCTCGCGTTAGGTGATGTATAAAATGATTGGGGAAAAGTTGGTTTTTTTTTGGTTTGAGTTTGAGGTGGTCTCATCATTCTTGATCTTTGACATAAGTTTTACGACATCCGGAGTTTGATTGGTTTTTTTTGTGGCTGGAAGGCTTAACTCTATTTACAGTCTTGTATATATCATTTGACGAATCATAATCTATTTTTCTTGATGAAGATGGAGTGGGTTCTTGGATTCCGCAAATGACTTCAATTTTGCTTGGGAGATAGTGCGGCTCAGGCGTTGGGAGTTGTAACAAATTTTTTTGCTGATAGATACTTGCTGCTGAACAAAAAAAATCACTACACGTTAGCCATGTCGGACAGCGATTCTGAGTTCGATATTTCTGGCGCCATAGCCTCGATCAGGCAGGATGAAGGTCCAGGCTTTGTCTCTGACGAGAGTGACAGTGACATCGAAATTCCAGTTTCAAAATCTAAGAAGGGAAAGGCGGTCACACAGACACAGAGAACCGAAGTCATCAAGCCTGCTGCAAAGGCAGCTAAGATGCCATTGTTGACAAACACGGCGGATTCATCAGACGAAGACGATGATGATGCCGATTTTTTCCGCAAGTTGCCTTCCTCACTGGGTGGTAGCTCTGGTGGCGGCGTGGACGGCAAGAAAAAGGTGAATCCCGGTAACTTTGCGGCATTGGGCTTGTCGACCAGCCTTTTAAAGGCCGTTCGCAGGAAGGGCTACAATAATCCGACACCGATTCAACGGAAAACGATCCCGCTTGTCTTAGACGGTCTGGACGTTGTCGGTATGGCGCGAACTGGATCAGGCAAGACAGCAGCGTTCGTTTTGCCGATGATTGATCGGCTCAAAGCCCACAGTGCGAAAGTGGGTGCACGCGCAGTGATTCTGTCTCCGAGTCGAGAGCTTGCTTTGCAGACGCTGAAGGTTGTGAAGGAGTTTTCGAAAGGCACAGATCTGAAAAGCGTTCTCCTAGTGGGCGGTGATAATTTGGAAGAGCAGTTTGGATGGATGATGTCAAATCCTGATATTATAATAGCGACGCCTGGTCGATTCGCGCATTTGAAGGTTGAGATGGACTTGGGGTTGCAATCAGTTGAATACATTGTGTTTGACGAAGCCGATCGGTATGTATTGCTGCAAGTGTGTCAGCTGTGTAAGATATACATAATAGCTGACCGTCGCGAAAATCTAGTCTATTCGAAATGGGATTCGCGATGCAACTGACGTCCATCGTTGCTAGTCTTCCCTCTACACGCCAAACTCTTCTATTCTCCGCTACTCTCCCGAAGTCGCTCGTCGAGTTTGCAAGGGCTGGCTTAACAGACCCCGTTTTGGTTCGTCTAGACGCGGACTCAAAAATTTCCGACTCATTAGAAATGTTCTTTTTTAGCATCAAATCAGCAGAGACTGACGGTGCTCTTCTATGGCTTCTACGTGAAGTTATAAAGATGCCTGCCGCGGCTGACATGCCAAAGAAGATTGAGGATTGGAAATACGAAGGATCGGATGCCGAGAGCGAGCGTGACGCAGATGAAAATGAAGACGGGCATCAGAGAGATAAGAAGCGCAAATCAAGATACGACAAGAGTGGCAAAAAGTCAGGAAAGAAATATATCGCCCGAGTGCCGCAGGGCAACGAACTGACTTCTCCACACGCTACCATCGTTTTCACCCCCACACGTCATCATGTCGAATACGTTTGCACACTACTTCGTGGATTTGGGTATGCTGTTTCGTATATTTACGGCTCTCTAGATCAGCATGCCCGACGAGATGAGCTGGCCAAATTCCGCTCAGGTGTTACGTCAATTCTTGTTGTTACTGATGTTGCGGCTCGTGGTATCGATATCCCTATTCTTGCGAACGTCATAAATTACACCTTTCCCGGTTCGCCAAAGGTTTTTGTGCATAGGGTTGGGCGTACTGCTCGTGCAGGAAAAGCTGGACGCGCGTACTCGCTTGTAAAGGATACCGAGGTTCCTTATCTTCTTGATTTAGAGCTGTTTCTGGGCAAGAAACTACAGCTTCCGCCTCAGCTTGAGAGTGTGCCCGTGGATGAGGTTGACTACACAGCGAATATTGTCCTGGGGTGTCTTCCACGTGACGAGCTCGAGAGATCTTGCGAAGACGTCCAAAACCAGCTAAGCAAAGATTACGATCTAGAGTCATTAGGACAGGTCGCACTCAAAGGTGAGAAGCTGTATCTCAGAACTCGAGGATCCGCGTCAATGGAGAGCGTCAAGCGTGCAAAGGAGGTGACAACCACTGGCGGTTGGGATAACTTATTTCCCATGTTTCGACATCACAAAGTAGCCGAGCGTGAAACGATGTTACAGCGACTAGCAAAGTTCAGGCCTGCCGAAACTATTTTTGAGCTAACGCGCAAGGGCGGTGTTACCGCCGAAGGCGGCGCGGAGATAATGAAAAGAAGACGTGCGCAGGTTGCACCGATACAGTTGCACGCGAAGCGAAGTGTGGAGCAGGTGAATCGTCAGGACGATTCGGGGGCGTCTGATGGTGAGGATAATATAACCAATGGTCTTGAGAGAGACGACAAAGAAGAAAATGAAGACGTAATAGCAGGAGCGCCATTGGCATCGGAAGATGATATATTGAGTACTTTCAAACTGGCACCAGATCGAAGAGCGAAACGAAAGACCGATTCTTTGACTTACGACGGGGTTGGAAACAGCAATGGCAGTAGCGAACGTGTGTCAAAGAAACCGAAGAAGGCTGCTTCGTTCCGTGATGAACAGCACTACATATCGCATTACGCTGCCTCTGCGATGGCTGAAGACCGCGGATATGGCGTAAACAGTGGTAGTTCAGTGATATCATTCATGGAAGGTGCGAATGCCGCGACGTTCGACCTGGTCGCGGATGACGCCGGCAGACAATCCAGCGGTATAATCGGGAGCAACAGGACTAAATTTACGAAATGGGACAAAAAGAAAGGAAAATACATCACGCAACATTCCGGAGACGACGCAGGTCTTGGTGGGAAAAAGGGAAAAATGATCCGCGGCGAGAACGGCGTAAAGCTTCCTGCTACCTACAAATCGGGTCGATTTGACGCGTGGAAACACGCACACAAAAAGAGTGGCGGCGCGGGTTTCCGTGTCGGTGACAACGAAGACGCAAGTGCCGCCAATGCGAGCGCAGGCCCTGGACGTGGCAATCAGCGTCGGTACAATCATAAGGATGTGAAGGCACCTAAACCGGCGGATAAGATGCGCGACGACTTCAAACAGCGTACTAAACGATACAAAGATGCTGTGGACAAGGGACTCGTGAAGAGCAAGGGCCGTGCGTCGGAACTGAAATCAACGTCTCAAATGCACAAAATGCGGGTGTTGAAAGAGAAAAGAAGGGAAAAGAACGCGAGACCGAGTCGTAAGAAGAGGTAAATTAGAATTATGGCACTGTTTTGAAAAAGTTCGTCTATTGGTTCATGTCATTGTATACTACATACTAAAACTGCATTTTTTATGTCACTTGGACAAACACAAACGCCTGAACACCTAAAATAGCGATGACACAACCCGTAAATCCAAACCAATAGATACAAATTTTTAAAACTTCGAATGTTCCCAGTCCTACCAAGCAAACCGTAGCTGAGCGGGTGTGAATACCGGTGGCTTCCACAATAGCTTTTGTGGATCAAGAATTCTACGCCTGCGCTTCTTGATCTGTTCACGATGCTCTAGTACCGCGTTTGTAAGACAGATAACATGTTGGCCCTTGTAGTATTTCAGCATATTGAGTGTCTGTAAAGTGTGCAAGACATCCTGCGTGGTCATGGCTGTTGTTGCAGCGATTTCGTCTATCGTGATTTCGTGGATATCACGCTCGGGATCGGCAAGGACATCTACTATTGTATCTGACCAATAAGCGCGATAAGACAGAAGGCCGAGATCTGAAAGTGGTTTTTCCGGGGAGCCGAGCTTGCCCTCCTTCTTCGACAGCTCGTATGAAAACGCGATAAGGAGCTTGCCGTAGCCGAGTCTTTGGTACTGTGGAAGTGTAAGAATGCATGCGACATTGTATTGTTCTGCCGACTCTTTTTCTTTGGAGAAGTATCCTATGAGGTGGTGGCCCAGTTCATCTCGTACTGTCATGCAATAGAATAAAAAAGGATCAACGTCGTAGTAGAGCGTCTTGTGATCGAGGAATAGTTTGCTCAAAAGGCAAAGATTGCGACACCATGTTCGTTGTCGTCGGCCGTCAATCTCAAAAAACGATGCGTTCTCGTCTCGGTAGATCTCATTTCCAGGAGGATGTTGCAGCGTGCACTTGACGCGGTGTCGTTGGAACTGCTTGAGAGATCCGTAGTATGATAAGCAAAATTCGCAGATGTACATGCAGTCCTCTTCAGTCAGTTCGACGGGATACGGGCTAAAATACCATGGCTCAATTTCGTGCTTGCCAAATTGTATCTTCATAAAGTTTCGCACGCGTGCAATCTCATGGGCGTTTTGTGTCATTGACCCAGAAGTCCGCAGTTTCTCGATCTCATCTTCGCGCGAGTAATTGTCTGGCTGGCCTCCGTCCGTTGTCTCTGGTTGTGTCGCGTCAAGATCCATAAGATCTGCCGTAGCAATGGCGGCGTCTAACGCTAACGAGCTCGGTGTACCAACTGCTGTTCCAGGCGGAATCGCCGAAGGCGGCTCACTACTTGCTGCCCGTGCAGCAGCAGCTGCTGCTGCGGCAGCTGCAGCTCGTGCGGCCTTCGCGGTCTTGGGGTTCTTTGCGTTCCGCTTGTTCTTCCTATCCCGCGCGGATGGAGTGCCTTCTTTCGAGCTATTATTCTTCGATGCAGCTGCCGCTCCTGAAATCTGTAGATTTGGTGCCTTTTTCGGTTTCTCGGGCCGCGGCCATTCCACAGGCCTCGTAAGATCTAGCCGAGAAGCGGGTACCCACTCGTCGAGTCGCTTGTTAAAATCTTGGTAGTGCACATAGAAATATGGCTCTCCTTTGCGGGTATGCATCGACAGTAGCTCTGCTAGTCGCATCTCGTCGTCTTTGGTTGCCCAGACCTTACATCCGACACGCAATTGCGGCAGCGTCGCGATGGAAGAGGCTGGTTGTGGTGGTGGCGATTGTGACGGGGCTTGCGACGACGACGCAATGCTCTGTGTTTGCACAGGCGTCAGTGCAGCATTTGCAGCGCTTGAAGCAGCACCGTTGGTCGAGGATGTGTTGTTGTCTTGGCCGTCCATTCCGTCTGCTGCTAGGTCCGCCCCTGTTGGCGCTGCTGGTGGAGAACTCTCTGTCATCGCAACGTCGGCAGTCTGCTCAGATGGAGACTCCGATGCAACTGTCATGACTAAGGAGTAATAGAAATAGGATCTATTCTCTCCTATTCGACAAAAATTGCGATTATATCTTAGTAGTAGGTCAAGGACTTTTCGTGATGTTCTTGCCACCCTGGCGTTGCACTTCTCAGCACTAGCCCGGTTAAGCTAAGCTATATTTATGGCATAAGTCCGTACATTGAAATACATTTAGCACGCCATACTACACATCATGTAAGCGATATATGCCATAATGGTACAGACGCCAATTACACAATCTACCGAAAGACAAACCATCTCTCTGCGCGCCATAACTGAACCAAATGTATCAACCCACTATCTCAACTTCATCGAGACATACGGCACCTCCACGTCCTCACCTTCCAAGTCTTCCGCCAAAATCTCAAAGATCAGAGTCTTTAGATGGTCCGGCACGGGCTTCTTGGACACAGTCTCAATCAGTTTCGTAAGCGACAGCGAGTACTTCTCCTGCAACTTCTTTGCCGGATAAAGTGACATGTAAAGTAAACTCACGCCATACGACAACATTGTAATTGTGAGCCCATGCTCTTCCTTGAACAACACAAGGAACTCCTTAAGCGTAATGTCGCTGTGAATCTCAAATCGGTCCCAGATCTTGTCAAAGCTCCTGCCGTTGTAAGTGAGCTTGCCTGACGCGATAGGCTCAGAAAAGCCAAAAAAGGGTAAAGCCAGATTGACAAATCCGTTCTTGTATGCCTCCAGTTTCTCTTTGCCATCTGCAACCTTGTACAGTTCCAGATTAACCAGTCCAGTAACTAGGCCCGTTGTTGTTGCGATCGCCGGAATAATCCGACCAGCAATCAACTTTGTCTTCATCCGATCAGCCGGGTCAATGGAATAGTTCATCGCCCGCAAGTTTGAAGCCGCCGTGATAAAATCTATATGGTGGTTTGTATCATCATCCTTCTCAAACTCGACCGGGACGAGTCTGTATCCGGCCAACGACGATGGTGGAGGTAGACTCTCAGCCAGGTTCTTCAATTCGTCGTCTGCTAGGCTAGCCGCATCTGCAGCAGCTGCCTCGCTGTCGGTCACTGCGATCTTGACTCCTCTCTGCGGGGAAAATTCAGGAACAATCAAGTTATCGAGAACCTTTTTGAATACAGCTGGGTCATTCGAACCTTTCAGCCCGTAATTGAAGGCATGTAAATTTGCACCAGCAACGACAAATCCAAAATGCGTCGGATCAGCAGTATTGAAAGTAAGAGGTGTCGGCGCTCGCTTCGTGCCCGACCAGAAGTCAACCCCAGAGGCTGTCACGGCATCCTTCGGGAAGTTGTAGAGCAATTGCGCAATCTCGTTGTGGAATCGTCTTTCAAATTCAAGACGGGCCCAAACAATGCACTCGTCAAATGTCAATGGTTTCGCCGTAACCAGGTAGGCTTGAAGTGACTCGAGAATTCCCTTCTGGTCGCCGCTCTGCTTCAGTGTACTCTCGACAAAGTCCGGCTGCGACAAGTACAAGTTCACATTCTCCGCAGGCACAACAAAAAACTCCTGGAACAAATTCTTCGCCCATGCAATGGTGTGCTCAATCTGATGAGGAAAGCTGCGAAGGGTGCAAAGAGGGATACTCTTCTCTGGCGGATCTTGACTCGACGAGTAGCTCTCCGTCAGCCTCGGAAACACCACCTGGGTGTTACCCTTCGTACCGAGAGTACCGCTTTCCAACAGTGACTTTTGGAAATAAACACACCGTCTGTCCACATACGTCCGTGCATCGACATTATCGAGAGCGTTAGTGACCGCGTCTAATTCATTCCAAAAATCGTCATTAAAAATATTTTCCGATTCTGGCCCAACTTTGTCTTGCTTTGCATCGATATGACCGGCTAAGTCCGGATTCATTGCAATCACAGCCTTAGCCGCAACTTCAGACTTCTGTTTACCGACATCGTATGGCCTGAACAAAAATTGACGGTTCAAATTAGACTTTTCAATAGAATCATTGTCCGTCACCGTAATTTTGCCTTGCGGTCCTGTCCCGAGTCCCATCAGCGCCCAGTTCTTCAGCATTTCGCAGCCGATTGCACCTGAGCCGACCAGAAACTCCTTCATGTTCCTAATTTTATCATGGAAGTCCTTTCCAAAAACCGCGATCTGGTTGTCGTACCGAGATCCAATTGGCTGCACATTCTCCTTTGTTCGAGGATACTTCTCAGGCAATGACTCCAGCGAATCAAAATAGAAATACTGCTTGATAGGTCCAAACTTGCCCGACGAAGCCTTCAATACCTCTTGTGCCACAATGCCACCAATTGTGGCAACCATGCCAGGCAAATCACCACGAGCTTGGTAAGATAATTCTCGCAATAACGCCTCGTCGACTTCGGCGCCATCAAGCACCTTGGGATACTGTTCTGCTAACGTTCGTGCAAGGTGAATGACTTCGTTTGCATCCTCGTCCTCGAGCGGTCGTGGGAGTTGACCTTCGTGCTTATTGGCAAAACCTTGCAGAGCCTGGAAACCGATATGTAACTGTCCGGGGCGATCAAGTTTGGCAAAGTCCGAGATTAAGTACTCCGGCTGTTCCAACTGCTTCGACAAGGGCTCAAAGTCGATTTTGAATGGGACCTCGACCTGAGTGAACAAGCCACCCTTTTCATACTTGCCAAGCCCTTCCAGCGAACCAACGTTGAAAGCAAAGGGCCCGAGAACCTTCACCTTCCGAGGCAGTCCATCGTTCAACGACGGAATTCCCTCTACCTCGGAGAACTTGACGTGATCGCCGTCCTCCAGGCCGTGACGGGAATCCAGCGAGGTGACAGTCCCGTTTTCTTCAATATCGGACACAATGCCGTGGTTTGGTTCCTGGCCCTTTGCATCAATGATCTCAAATTGTGTGCCAAAGTCATTGAATACATATGCAAACAATCCGCGAACATCTGTTGCAATGAACTTGATGTTGTTCTTGTGAGTGAACTCGTTGATTTTGAACTGTGTCTCGATCGACGTCTCAGTCAAAACGACAACCTGGAATTCCGAAATCGCGGTCTCATCCAACGGGCCGTCAAGAACAGAAACCTTGACGTACTGATTGAGCTCAGCAAGTTTGTGCGCAGTGGCGATCGCCCGCGGTGTTCCAATATCTGCCGTTGACAAGAAGAACTGCGACGAGAGGTCTTCAATCCTTGTTGGCGCGGGATCCCAAAGAGTAATGCTCTTGACGCCAGCAAGAGTTACATTTTTGGCTATATTTCGCTCTATTAGTAAGCTGCCCACTTTGGAGGACCGACATCCGAGGACTGGCATACGGGGACGACCAAAACTTACCTATCTCAACACCAAGGCCCTTGAGGCCAACGATAAGAATATTGGAGACATTGAGCTTCTTCATGGCTTCTTCACCAAGGACATAGCTATTCCATAGTCAGTAAAGTCAGGATATGCCGTAATCAATGCAGCCATGCGTATGAGGTACTCACAGCTGCCGAGAATAGAGACCCTCATCGATGGCTGGGCCATCGTCTTTCGCATCGACTTGCATGCTGGTTGGATCCTTTGGCTATGGTTAGAATCAAACCAGCAATGTAAATCAAGTAGTTCACTTCATACCGTCATGGCTGTATTATGAGTGGACTCTGAAGATACCTGAATTACAAAGAAAACGGACTAAAGAGTATGTGGGTTGAATGGGAACCATGACGGAGCACCAAGGATGAGCAAATAGCCCTTGCCCTGGAACTTCCTAGAAGCAATTCAATTGAACTGTCTATTGCTCTCGGCTGGTTCGGTTCAATTCTGCGGCTCAGCTATTTCGACGTTTTGACCATTTTGATCCCATCAAGAGAAAAAGATAGGTTCATCAACTACAATGTACTTGTCGGATAGGAGGCGGATTCTTGTGCCGCCTAACGCGCGTGCTTTGCAATATGTTGATCTGCCCGAGACTACTACGCCGACCGCGGACGATGCTCGCAAGATCTACCTACGACCGCATATGCTGCCCGACGCCAATGGGTCTGCATATTTTGAGCACCAGCAGAGTAAAGTGCTCGTTTTAGTTAACGGGCCAAAACCGCAACGTTCCTCATTTTCCCCATCTGCAAGACTGATCGTCGACGTGAAGTTTCTTCCGGTGTCGTCGGCTGCGCATACACTAGGCATACAGCAAGGACAGGGCTACACGACAAGCTTGGAGCGCACATTGGCAGATTATATATATTCATCGCTAGTTCCGTCTATAAGGCTAGAACAATATCCAAAGTCAGCAATAAGTGTCTCTATAGTTGTTTTATCTGGTCCCCCAGCATGGAAAGGTCTTCTTAAGCAGATCGCTGCTGCTTGTGTCACAAGTGCTAGCGTAGCAATAGTCGACGCTGGTATCGAAGTACTTGACGTTGTCTCTTCATGTGCGGTCAAATTTTCTTTAGAAAGTGATAGCGACGCAGTGGAAATTGATGTTGATGAAAACTCAGAAGACGTTCCGCAGTCGAGATTTGGCCGGGCCGTGGTCAGCTATATGGCTGCTCGAGATGAGATCACAGGTTTCTGGGCGGACGATGAATCAAACCCGGAAGACGTGCAAGGACAAGAGTCACTACAAGGCACAGGTTTAGTGCGGATTCTACGGACTGCATCGGAAGGAGCGAAAGAGGTTCGAAAATTTGTCAACGGCGTGCTGCTACAGAATATCCAGGAGAGCATAGTCGCCAACGAGTCGAAAAGAGTAAAAATTGGCTGACATCTCTATATGTATAATAAATTACAGTGTATGCTTCGAAGCTTGCATAATGGCAATTCCAGGTTAAATGATACTATCTGCATAGCTTAGGATGACCGTGGATGATATCGGGCACTGGCGATCCCGCTTGATTTTTTCGAATTCGAATCTTATATTCTGGTGGAGCCTGTGATGTTCACAAAGACCAAAATCTAGATAATGCTGTCTAGAAAACGACCACTTGACGGTAGACCATTCAAAACATGCACAAATACAATAAACGTGACGATATCACTATCGAATAGACAATATATTCGCCGTGACCCAATTAAAAAATGCTGTAACCTCATAAAATCGCAGAAAGACTCTGACATGTCGAAAATCCACCTTTCGCCCAACCATCAAAATCACAGAGCCGAATCGTGACCCCTTGCCACGCGTCTATAAGCAGAAGCGTACTGTTGAATATATGTTTCAGTGAAATAAGAATGCTGTTGGCCGTGTGAAACTTCGAGATTATGCGCCAATTCATGCGACATGACAGGGAACCAATAATCTAATGCCTTTGCCATATTAAATCTTGCCGATGAGCCGGCAGGCTGGGTTGCGCGAACATCGTTGACAAAGTATCGAAGATTGAAAAACAGACTGCCACTGGCGTTGAACGCGACTGACCTGCCATCGTGATCGTAATACATGTGTATGCTGTCCCACGGCGCATTGAACACGTTCAAGGCAAGCTCCCTAAGCGTAGAAGCAAAGTGCTTAATATACGGATTTAGTTCCTTAGGCACGACTCCTCCGGGAACGGATCTGGAGATGTAGACCTTTGGCCCGGTCCCTGATACTATGCCCAAGTACCGCAAGTCATGCGCAACATTGTTGTCGCACATCTGCTCGGCAGTTGCATATGCGGAATCGGAGACGCCGTCGCCAGGGGTCCATGTTTGCGCATCGTTCTTCATTGTGTCGCTGCTATATGGCTTCGTGTGTCTAATTCCATCTTGCAAAAGCTGACGGGTTGCGGCCTCGGTTAACGGGGCCCTGTTACCTCTAGATGGGGCCGGAATACGCTGAGGAGGATCGCTCGAAGAAGTCGCCTGGATAGTCTGCGGAGTAGTCTGCGGAGTAGTCTGCTGCGGAGTAGTCTGCTGCGGAGTAGTCTGCGCAGTGTCACCATCATCCCAGCCACCGGGATGCCTTGACATGCTCTGGTTTCCTGTTTCCATGGTCGCATCAGTGCTTTTTGGTGCCGTGGGATTAACGGGCGCATTCACTGATCTCCGAAACTTGTTGAACATGCTTCCAAATCCATTGTTTTGCGTAAGAGAAGATGCAGCAGCAGCGGCCGCGGCCTCCAGATCTTCGTGCTGGGGCATATTAGTCTCGCCTGCTGTAGCAGCTGCTTTAGCCGTTACTGCGACTGCCGCTGGAGCTGATGCGGGTGCCGCATTCTGTGCTCCGGCATAGGGCGGAAGATCGAGCTCTTTCTCGCCTGGGATGAATCCCGTAAGCTGCTGCTCCACATTTTTCTTCTTAGCCGCCTCTTCAGCTTCGATCCTCAGTCGCTCCTTCTCGCGCGCTTCCTGTATGAGTTTATTTTCTGCTAGTCGAGCCGCCTGCACTTCCATGCGGTTCTTGTTTATCAGTCGCTTCACGTCAAATCCTCGGCGTTCCAGACTGGTCAGTGTCGAAGTTAGCAACGATTCGAGGACCGTAGCCGAGTCAGGCGTCGGCCTCTCCAATAAAATCTTGACCAGCGACTGGGCAACGTCAAACCACTCAAACTTCGGCGCGAGATACAGGGTCCAGCCGTTGTCTCCCCGCTTCGCTGACGCGGCCGTGATGGGATTCGAGACCGGCTCCACGCGGCGCCCGCGCCCAAGCGAGATCGTGCGTTGTATCGATATGCGAGTGACACCGGCGAGGAGAAATTGCTTTTCAAACGTCGCAAAGGGAATTTTTAGTGTAACTCTTGTCAGTGTATCGAGGAAGATTTTCAACCGTTCCAGTATTCGTTTCCGTAAAGCAAGAGTGTCGGCAGAGTTTGTTGCAGCTCCAATGGAAACCGATTCCTGGACTATGCTTGACAGTTTCGGTGAACCAATTCGCTGAGTACCAGATGTTAATAATCCCTTTGTACAAGCAGTGCATAGAAAAGGAAAATTAGCATATGAAACTTACTCCATAAAACTGCTCCAGGTCAAAAGGTGCTGTCAATAGATTCTTTTTGAACATATTATAATTGATCACGTCGTCATTAATAATAACCTCAACGGCCTTCGCTAGCACGAACGTGGTGACAGTGGATTCCATTAGATCTTCCAGTTCATCAACGATGTCTTGGTCCAAAAGAGACGTTGCTTGAGAAGGCGAGTCGTCGTCGTCTTTCGGGCTGGAGTCCCTCTTCTCCTCAACCTTCAGGGCTAACAGAAAAGACGAATTTCTCATGGCCGCGACAAGCTCAAAGTCCACACTGAGTTCTTTCCAGTTCTTGTCGAATTCGAGAAGAAGTTCTTGATATCGGGAAGTTGATCCAGCTTGAGCCAGCATGGCTCCGGGCTCGGCGATCGTTAATCTTGCTAGTTCCGTGATATTTGGCTTATCTCTAGCGCCACAATATCTTAAAAAGGCATTTGCACCAATATCGAAATTCACAAAGTCGAAAAAGTTTTTGTAAAAAAGCTCCGTGTCTTCCCTCTCCGAGAGATGGGACTGTATGAAGATTTTCGACGGCGGCTTGTACTTCACAGTTTGATCGTCAGAAAATACCGGCACAAATTGCGCATTCTTAAGCTTTGCCACATCGGCTGGCCGTAAATTAGACAAATTCGTAGCCATGAAGCCAAACATTTTCTGGGCTTCCTCGTTCGATTTCGGGGGCTTGGATATAAGCCGGCCAACCAGCGCATCGATAGGGGGATACATGGCGACGCCAAATTTCCATCCTTCCGCTTGCAGATTGTCTCTCAAAACCGGAAATTCAAACAAGCCGACAGAAGGCGAAGTGTAGCACTCGCCCGGGGAAACAAGAACTTTTTCTTGCTTGCCACTAGATCTCGTAATCGTAGCAGGAAGAAATTTTGTCGTCAGCCGCGAATTAAATGATCCACCGTACTTGTTCTGATCAAAATGGGACACAAAATACTTCAGCGCCTTGTCTCGCATTTCTTCTGTCCTAGCTAAAGCGGCAATTTTAACAACCGCTTCCACTGCCGGAAATCTTTTCAAACCCAAGCTAAACAAAAACTGGGCTTCAGATGACTTGGAAGTCCACACTGACGTCCACTTTAGAATTGGAAGGTCCAGATCTCGAAGGTCGTCAACCGGTTGGAATAGATCGCGAACACGATGCAACCGGTCGTCACCCTCGGAAGATACGATGTCGTTGACTTTCAAAAACTCGATATCCTCTGCCCGCATGTCCTTCTGTTGGCTTGCTAGATAAATGATGACATCTTCCGAAGACCATTTCCGAGACTTTTCATCCGCGTGAAGTCTTTCCATCACATACTTCAGCTCCACCGTCTTTCGGACACCAAAATATTCAAGCATGTCCTCGTTAACCGCGAGCCGAACCATGTCTGTGACAACAGGCAAGTCCGGAAACATTTTCACGTTGTTCAGGTATGATTCTCCGGGCTTCTTCATGCCCTTCTGTGTGGGTATGCAAGTCGTTTGACCAAGATTTTCGAAAATAGCTATTCTTGCCGAATTCGTCAGTGTTGGCCATTGCTTCGAGACCGTCATTAGTACATCGCGGGCAAATTCCGGCGTGACTTCAAGATTCTGCTCAATCGGAAGAGACCCGTAGCCAGAAGTCAAAAATGAAATCCATGTAATTACGTCAAGAGGCTTCCATCCACTAAACATACCGGGAAAAAAATTAGTCTTCCATGGCACAACTAACGTTAATAGGGCACGTACATCATTTCTAAAGCATCATTGCGCAGTTGCTTTGAGACTCCATATGGCAAGCAATTGAACGGTACCGGCATCTTAGACGGAATAAGGCTAGCATTATGGTAATAATTCAACGACCGCATGTCCACTGTCGGCATATTTTCGTCAGCTAGAAGCGCAAAGCCAATCATAGCTCGCACGTCTGACAGTGAAAGTTCATCTATCTTCAACTTCCGGATAGCCCAGCTCAAAAAAGCGACCATTTCGTTGGCATTTAGCGGTCGTCTTGAAAACTCGGCTTTAATGTCGTTCACGTCTACAGACCGGATCAGACCAAAAGCTTTAATTTGATCGTGAAAGTCAGAGGCGCCGTCATACATTTCCTTCGGAATCATCGGGACGTCTTTCAAAAATGTGATGTCTTCCATCGCGCGCGCTTCTGTGGATGGCCGTACACCTTTGGTTGTGATAAGTGGCAGCGACAGGGCAGATTTCCAGAATCCAGTCGCGATATAATCGCCAATCCTGGCGTCCGGCGTCGATGGCATAAATTCAAACTGTCGCATGGTAAACGCAGCCTTGTCATATATTGCCGTGGGCTCCTTCAGCTCTTTGCCTTGGGGAATTAGCAGTCCGATCGTCTGCATTTCGGTGCCGTACACGATTCGAGTCAAAACGCCGGCCATGAACATCATTTCCTTATTCCAGTCCTTCACATAAGCGTTCGCAGTGTCCACTGCTGCCCGCTCCATTGTCGGGATTGCCTGCGGGGTTGCGAGATGTGACTTGAGTCCCGTCGTCTGCTTTGTAGGAAATCCAATGAACACCTTTGCGTCCTCGAAAGACTTTGGAAAGATCTGCGCCGCGATACCTGACTTTAGCTGCGACGAGTCCGCCTCGGCTTTGTTGAGCGCAATCATTGACACCGACGCCTGGCGAGGCGGCGGCTTCATTATTGCGCCCTGCAACTTCTTTGCGAATGCTGACGGCGGATTCGTCACAATGTGTCCCGTAATGTTCCGTAAGAATAATACAGCATCCGTATAATCTGTTGGTTTTTCTGGATCGGCAGAAAATGCTTGAATGAACTTCAAGCCAAACGACATGAGCCCTTTGACCTCTGTGTCGGATTTTCCCAGTTGAGAGACGTTTAGATACCGAGCCTTGATCTGTACGGATTCCGTTTCGACTTTGTCGATTTTCATTGACTGATCGAGAGACTTCAAGTTTATCTCTTTAGGTATCTGCAGTAGCGCTGGGTCAGACTTGATCTTTTGAACTGCAAGTAATGAAATGCCGTCGACGCTGAGTTTGATCTCCTGCAACTTCACGAACGTCAGACTTTGAGCGAGAAAACTCGTGAACTGCGATAAATCAGGCAACGGCTTGGCAGAGGAATACGGCAGATCTATCGCCGTCCACTGGCCGACCTCCTTCTGAGTCTTCTCCGGCACTTCTATCCGTCGGTAATGCAGTTGGTCGCCGATGTAGTAAAAGCACATCGCCGTCGGTCCGGAGATCACCATCGGCTCGTCCGTCACAGCAAACACGGAATAAAACCCCACACCAAATGCGCCAATTTTGGTCTCGTCGGGATTGCCCTTTGCGATCTCGCGCAGTCTGTCCCAGTCCTCCGGTCGAAAGTTCATGCCGTTGTTGCTTATTCGCAACTTCTTCACGGTCGCCTTGTGTATGTCCCTATTCGTACTCGTTAGCTAGAACTCATGGAAGCTTGGTCGTCCAACAAAGCTACTATGTGTGCGTACATTATATTTTCCATCTTCACTGGTGCGCGCGGCCCGTCCGTGAAGAACTCAACATGGACCGTCGTGGCGCCAGCGTCGGCGCTGTTCTGAATCAGCTCGCGGAACAGCGCATGATCGACCGGGTACTTGGACAAAGTCCTCGTGATTAGACTAAACAAATGGCACAGGTTAGCAGACAAACAGGCAGCGTCGGGAGTCGAAATGCCAAACGGCACCGAGTTCTCGAAACCGCTGGAAGTGGTCGCTTACGCCCTATGGTTGACGGAAACGGTTTCGCCGCCGGTCCCTTTGCCTTCTGCGGGAATTGCGCGGAGCCCATCGATGTCAAAAGTCGCCATCTCCCGCGAGTAAACGTAAAGAAGGAAGCCCGGCTGTGAAGGAATGGAATTGACTCGGGCAAGACCAAAGACGAGGTGTCGAGCAGCGCAACCTGGCTGATTCGTAAACTCCCAAGCCCTATTGGGAAGTCTGACAACTTCCGTGTCAGACTTTTCTTTGCACCGTGACAGGACACACGAGTTTCTTTGTGACCAATTATTTATTTTCCTATTTAACAATCGTACTTTACATAAAGCTATAATACATTTCTCCAGTCTGTTGGCCAGCTCATTAAATTGATACTTCGTCTATGAAGTTTCGCCCGAATTTCTTGATGCATATACTCTCGCCGTGCTCAAAATATTCCTTTCTCGTCACCTGCAAGGACCGTAGCCTACTTTTCTGGAGACCAAGTTTAGCGCCACCTCGCCATGCGTATGTCGTTGGACTGAATAAAAAATAGCTTTGTCAATATGAAGCACAGGATCGCAATGGCAAACCTCGAAGCTCACCTTTGTGGGAAGCCGAGCCTTAAAAATACATCGTCGGATACCAATGTCTGTAGCTCCGTAGATCTGTTGCAAAAAAATTAGAACGAGGCTCGTGAAAGCAACAATCGTGTAAGGTAACTAACACTCGCTCCTTGAATCCAGGAAACTGAGTATTACCACCCAGAAAGACCACATTCCCAAGCAATAGCCCACGGAGGTCATGATCTGGGATGGTGGACACGCTCTGCATTATCGCTTCTGGAATTCCGGCTTCCCGGATTCCAATATCGGATGGTGAAAAAAGTAGTTCGGGTACGCTGAATCGCTCGTTCGCCAGCCTCAAGACTTGATCCTCCGGGTCTGCCGCTTTTGCCTTGTCAAGAACGTGGCCGTCACGATAACCGGTTGCGGTGGGCCGCGGCAGAACATATTCCAGGCCCAGCGGGTTTTTGGCAAACTCCAGCCTCTTGCAGGCCGTCAGGTCTGCGTCAAACTGCAAAGAGACGAACCCGCATCTCTCTTTGATTTTGTTGACGATGTAGTTCTCGTCCATCATGTTGTAGTGCCTATATGAAATTGTCTCTTTCAAGAAATTGCGAAGGAGCTTGCCGCCGACGTTAATCCGCTTTATTCCAGGAGTGTAGACTTTGTTTTGAATAACGGGAGTGATTGTCGTGGCGGAATAGCCCGAGTCGACAACCAAGATTGTGTCTGATGAGCCAGGCGACTGCATCGCGCCTTCCCCATCCTCAGTTGTAAAAAGCTCGCCCGTTTTGTTCTCACAGGCCAGGAGCGCAGCAGGACAGCGATAGTAGGCGCTGAATCCGTATTCCTCAAAAACCATTTGATCCATGTTAGCCGAGCAGACGGGCAGCTGTAGCAATGGCTCGGTGACTATCAGCGCAGTCTCCTCTGGCTTCACGACGGCGATAGGGGCACCACCGACGCCCTTCTCGTCACGGCTGAAAAACATGCGGTCCCAGATCGCCTTTTCGGACTCCCAGTTCGTAAGATGGCCCCTTTCAAACGGCCGCCGGAACACTAAACCGGAGTAGTCCTTGCATTGCGTCAAGAGCTGGTCGCCGATGTAGACTTGACGGTCCCGGCCTCGCGCAAGACAGTTCTCGAACACCAACGATGGGGCAACCGAGTGAGATGCGAAGCCGGCCTTGATCTCGTAAGCCCCGTTGTCGACGACAAAGGTCTCCCGAGGCTGCGGCGCGGGCGCCATGGTCGTAAATCGGCGGCGGAGGGTCTCACTTAGATTTACATATATCGTGCAACTTATTATGATCGCGTAAACACCTCAAAGTTGTGTGCACAGATTCCAATTACGCTACGCAGCACATTTG
This sequence comes from Lipomyces sp. NRRL Y-27488, assembly GCA_030556275.1. Lineage (NCBI taxonomy): Eukaryota > Fungi > Ascomycota > Lipomycetes > Lipomycetales > Lipomycetaceae > Lipomyces > Lipomyces sp. NRRL Y-27488. The sequence continues at coordinate 84,036 of JAKTPS010000023.1, read as the reverse complement.
TATGAGAATTAAAATGTCTTATATTGGGTTGGAAATGATAGTATAACAATATCGCAAGGAATAACAACGGATCCACTGTCAAAAAAAATAAGAAATATCAAATACAAATAGAGAGCACCAACGGCAATCTAACAAACTACCAAATCCGCACAATTGCCTCCAATCAAGAAAAAAAAAGGGAAAACTGAGAGACAGCCCAACAAAACACGCGTGAACAGATTTAGCGACGAAGGATAAATGTTGACTTGAAAGGGCAAAGAAAGAAAAGCAAATGATGAGACAGCTGGAAAAATTAGGACACGGTGACTGGAACGAAAACTAGAATGAAATATGCCTTGTCTACACTATATAATATTACGCTATGATACAGCACGAATTTGTCCTAAAAATATGTCTGTCAGTACGAGTGCGCGAAAACGGACGAGGTGTCACAAAATATTAAATATATGAACATACTTTTTCGCCTCCTTGTAAAACATCTTCGAAGTGGTAGACAGTGCCGTAGACTTTGCAACCAATGAATCCAGTTCCTCGCCTCTCTGTAGCACAGACTCGATGGCCTTGTGTAGGACGATCTTGGTCTCGTCTAGTTCCTGCTGCACGCGCATGATACTGTCGGCCTGGTGCGGGTTCTGGTACTGTTGAAGACTAGCGTCAAGTTCAGGAAACGACAACGTGACATCGCCTTGAGCCCACTGATTACGGGGAAACTGGGTTAGGAACTGGTCCAGAAGTTTGTTGAGAAGACTGTAGGCTACTCGAATAGGATACTCCTTGTCAGCGATAATGACGCCGGCGATGCCCTCGGCCCGCGAGTACGTGTGTGCCATGTAATCTGTATGTCAAAAGTAAGTACCGGTGCGATGCTAAACCAATCTGTCAAGTACACAGTGCGTACTATTCTCCTCTACACTTTGCCGTTGACTTGGAGCTGTGCGCTCCGACACTGTGGTTGCAAAAAAAGCCAAGAACTCGCCGATGCTAGACGTAAAGTCAGAAACTTGCTCCGTCCAAAGCAACATCTGCAGTAGACGGCTGCGCATCTCCATGAATACCCGACGAAAGCAAAGGAATCCTTCCAAGTCCGACAGACATGGCACACGATGCAATCTGTCGGTATGGAGATGCCGGCGATCTGCGTTGGGGAGAGCGCTTACCTGCTGCGTTCGAAATAGCCAAAACTGCTGACATCTTTGGCAGCCGCAATCTCGCGCGACGGTTTTGTCGAGTTTCTGTAGATGCCGATGTAGAATAATTTCATCGCTGTTGCTTGTGATACGAGGATGGGGTCTTAGAAGGTAGCCGAGGAATTACCGAACAGGCAACGTGTTATCACTGTAGCGGCCGGCAAAAGAAGAAACAACGCTCGCACACCGAATTTCGCTCACTCGAATAAGGAAAATGGAAAGCAAGGAGAATTGGACGAGAAAAAAGGAAGGAGAGGTCGCGGGAGCTGCAGCTGCTGGGTGGACTATATGAGATTAATGATGGCGGGAGCAGTTGCGTTATCAAAACTCAAATGCACTCGCACAAAGCCTCAGCATATCTATGGCAGCATTTTGCAGTTACGGATGTAAGCCCCTGCACGCCGTGTCTGGAATCGCAGATGGCGCTGGGTTTAAAGAAGACGATGAGCCCCAGATTCGGCACCTTTTTCTATTTACGGTTGCCACCCGGATAGCCATGTCGACTCTGGCAGATGATTTGTCGGCATTCAAGAGCCAGGCGCGGGCGCACCAAGAAGCGCAGAAGCGAGCTCTGGGAGGGAATGACGAGGACGAACCGAGAAGGAAGAAGCCGAAGACGACCACTGGTGGGTGCTTGCAACAGCATCTGAAGAGACAGCGCAGGCGTGCTAACGACAGATGAAGTGTTCTCACAGCCGGCTGACACGGGCATTGGAAGCCATGCCAAGACACAGCTGCACCATGCTGTGGAGTACATCAAGGTAGATTTTATGTTCCCTACGATGGACAGAGTGTCGTATTGGATGTGCGGGCGAACGCGATGTTAATGTCTACGTGCTGCAGAAACAAGACCGGCCGGTGACGGTGCGGGAGCTGCAAGACTATCTGAATGGCGTAGGAGGATCGCAGCTGCTGCGACATCTGCAGATGATTGACCGAATACGGTACGATGCGGCCAGCAACGCATACGAGTACAAGCCGCTGCACAACATCAAGTCAGCCGAGGCGCTGTTGTTGTTTTTGCGGCGACAGCCGGCGTTCAGGGGACTGTCTGTGAAGGAGCTCAAGGACGGGTGGACGGGCTGTCTTGATGCGGTCGACCAGCTAGAAAAGTCGCAGGACATTCTTGTTCTGCGGACGAAGAAGGAGAACATTGCGAAGCTTGTGTGGGCCAACAAGGGCGGCGACATGGGCGGCGTGGATGAGGAGTTTTCGCGGGCATGGCACCGCATAGCGATTCCGCCTGCTGCGGAGCTGCCTCAGCGCCTGGAGGAGGTCGGCCTGAAGCCGACGAGCGTGGACCCTGCGACGGTGAAGAAGGCTGCGTCGACGCAGGAGCGCAAGCAGAAGAAGCCGCGGAAGGGCAAGATCACAAACACGCACATCACGGGAGTGTTGAAGGACTTTAGTAGTCGGCGATAGTATACATATGAGACATATATGACTGCACATCGCAATCTATTTTAGCCGTAGCTGGAGCTGGCTGTCATCTATCTGGGTCCTGTGATGTTATGCGTGATGGAGAGGCAGTAATAAATAGAAACCTTCCGTCATGGAAGATGAGACTAGACTTCAGAGCACAAGGACGGGATGAAACACAAGTCAGGGGTGCATGAGCCGGGCCGAGATGACGTCGGCAAATCCTGAGCCAGTCCCGCGAATCCGGAACAACAGCAACAGCAACGACGCTCGCCACAAACACACACCAATTTGAACAACGGGAATAATATAATAAGTAACCAACAATAATAATAAAATAATCACAATAATAGCAGCAGCAGAAGCGAAACCAATACTGACTTTGTGCCCGCAAGCGACAACGGCCGCGTGCACAAATCACAATGCGCCAGCTCCATCCCGTGGCAACCTTCTCCGCCCTGGCCGACCAGGTCTGTTGACTGGGAAATCAAGCAGGACACTGGCCACCGCACCCACAAGCGATCGCAGACGAAACCCGCGATCTCGAGTCAGAGATCCACCCGCCCGCTGCCAGCTCATATGTTCTTTATTCTTAGCAACGACGGGCCCGACGACAACGCACGGCAGCTTGCCGTGCCCCGCCCCCTTCCCCGGGCCGCTTGTATGTTCCATGCCCGCCTCGGAACGGCGGCCAATCAAGGTCAGGCGTAAACACGGCCTGTGCTCGCGCCGCAGACGCGCCACGCATGCGCCACAGCAAAGTCTGTGCCGCGCACTGCCGCAAAGCCGCGCCGGGCTGTTCTGGGGCCACTTCCACGAATAGCTTGTACGCCTCGCCCCGCCACCGCCGCCGTGCATCGGCACCCGCGCCACGCCGCACGCCTGCGACGGGCCCCGAAACCGTTCTGTTCCACTGCGCTGTTCGCGATCCTGGGTCGTCACTACTATATACTCTAGTCTGTGTGAGCCCCTGCAACGCAAACACAAACAACAACGAAGAGCCGTTAGTTCATCGCCGTCGCTTTCCTTCCTCTTTCCCCCCTCCCCCATTCCCCGATCCTCCTCGTTCTTCGCCGGCAGCTCCCGCCCAGCAGCCCCCAGCACGACGATGATTGCTGACGCGAAGGTCGTCCTGCTCGGCGCTCAGGGTCAGTTCGTCCGCATTGTTTACTTCTCCACCTCGCCGCTGACAGCTTGCGTATTACAGGCGCCGGGAAAACGTCCCTCGTCGTTCGATACGTCCACAACAAATTCCACGACAGTATGTATTTGTTGTCGTTGTATCTTCCTGCATTCATCACTAACTTCTGTCTGTGTCTGTCGTTAAAGCCCAACCGACAACCATCGGCGCGTCCTTCCTGGCCAAGAAAATCGTCGTCGACGGCGTCGTAGTCCGTCTGCAAATCTGGGACACAGCCGGACAGGAACGCTTCCGGTCCATGGCGCCCATGTACTACCGCTCAGCCGCCTGCGGTATTCTCTGCTATGACATCACGTCCGAGTCGTCCTTCAACGCGATCGACTCGTGGCTGCAGGAGCTCAAGGCGAACCTCAGTTCAGACATCATCATTCACATCGTCGGCACAAAACTTGACCTTGTCCGCGAGGACCCCTCGTGTCGCCAGGTGCCGTTCGAAAAATGTGTGCAATACGCGGAAAAGTGGCTGCGCGACAGCGAAATCGCAGACAATCCGTCGTGGACCGGTCGAGACTCATGCCATGAAATCTGCGCCAAAGATGACGAAGGTAAGATATCAATACATTTAATCTATAGTGAGCGGCATCTCTTGGTCGGGTCCAGCTTACACTATTCCCACGCAGGTGTGCGAGAGGTATTCGAAAGCATTACGCGGACCATCATCCGCCGTCGTCCTATGCTCAAAAAAAGTCGCCGCAACAGTGTGCATTACGAATCTGATTCCTTGTCATCGGATGAAGAGGAAGACATTTTGAATGGCGGCACAATGCGCAGTATCGGCTCCGTGAATCTCGCTCACCCCCTCACCGAAGAGAAGAGCCGCTGCTGCTAGTACTTTTTTGCTCCTTGACCTTCAGCATATCTTTTCCGTGGCCTGTTTGATCATCATTGCTAGCTCATGCGTGCGTTGTCTTTTGTATGTTTAGTTGCATTCCCGTTCGTGTTTTTACTTTTATGCATTGGCTTTGGACTCCTGTTTCGGCACCGCTGTATTATTTTATATTTCTTTATCTATAGGACTCTAATTTCTCTGTATATTATTTTGCACTAGTCTCTGTCGTGATGTTTGCGCTCTCATTGTTGTCTTTCTTTTGGCTGTTTTATTTGCATGCTTTTTTTCATCTGCTTGTTTGGTCATTTCAGGGCGTTGACTTTTGTATCGTTGTGATCTGTATTTGTTGTCATTTCCATTTTCCTTTTCTTGTTGTCTTTTTTGGTTTAATTGTTGCGATGCAATGATGATGTGACGGGGTTATGCACTTATTTTATGCTGGAGGTAGTTGAAGTGAGAAGAAAGGAAGAAGGACGGGAGAAAATGGTTTCTTTGAGCGGGAAGTTGACGCCTCAGCGAGTTCTAGGAAGAACTTGGAGGCGATTTGGATTGTTGGTGAGGACTGACTTGGGGGAGAAAGTTGAGATGTGTGAATGTGAATGCCACTGGAGCGATACGTCGTCTCATGATAGTGGTGCGATGCGATCCTCGCGAATGCAGGCGCGAAGATTCTTTCTGTTTTGCCTTGTGTGTTTTTTTCTTATCTTTGGTTTTATTGGGTGTGAAGACTTTGTATTTTACTTGCCGCTTTTGTAGTGGACTGTTTCTGCATTCTATGATCAGATATGTATAACGTCTTGTGCTATGCTCTGGTTTTGTGTTGTGAATGATGAATGTCGTTGAAATGGCGTGAATTCGAGAACTACTTCAAATTCAAATTGACCAGGCAAGATTTTTGGCGCGAGCATCTTGATTGCCCTAACCCGATGTAGGAAGGCGGCGTATGTCGAGGCAGGGATATGTTTTTAACTTATCCTACAGTTGGTGATAAAAGAATGAAACCCCATTGGTGCAAATGAAATGTATATCACAGCTGGCAGCTGCACTAACGAGGATAGCTTCATGGGGCATCTGTTCTGCGCAAAAACGAGAGGCGGGATGTGCGGGACATTCGAACGCTCGGAGGAAACCTCGGGCACGTCAGTCTGAAAGAACGCGGCTTGCCTCGCACCACATATTTGCCACGACACACAGCCAGCACAGCGTTTCTCCATAGAGTATAGGCCGGGGAGAATTTAAATTAGTGAGTCGGAATCACTTTAAAGTAGTATTTTCAACAGCAGAGCCGTCAGCTTGTTCGGAGCGTGAAATAGGCACAGCCTGTGTGGGTTGAGAAATGCCGGCGGGACGGGACGGAGGAAGCTTCGGGACGGAGAGAAGTCGTTCTCGGTTCGGCGCAGAACAGACGACAGATCCCAAATCCCCCGAGTCTGCACTGGTCCCAGCGACCGACGCTCCTTCCCCAGCTTGCAGAGTGCGTTATGGCAGCCGCGACCCTGACCAGAGGCTGCAGTTCTTTTAAAGGCCGACCCCGCGATGGTGCAGTGCGCTTTGTGCGGGGCACCGGAAGGAACGCGGAAAGGCCAGTGGCCACTTACTAGTGTGGGCCTGTGGGGACCCGGCCAGCCACTCACCCGCCCGCAATTTCGCACCAAAAAGCCCCCCCAGACCTCTGAACATCGCATCCCCGCAAAAGTTCCAAGAAACACCTCGACAACTCTTTCCCTTCGTTTTTTTTTATTGACACATACGGCTCACACCCTCCCTTTCCTTTTGCTACGAGCCCTTGGAAGCCCTAATAGGACCGTAAGTCTTTCGTTTTGCACTGTACATGCTGTGCCACGAGATGGTGATGCGCTGCCTAACTGAACCGTCTCGGCCGCTCGGCACTATCTCTCCTGCGTTCTCACTAATTTATCCAACCTCTTCCAGTGTAGAACCCCGTCCCGTCTCTCCCGCACCCACGCAAAATGGCATCTCTTACCGGCGCTGACAGTAAGCACTACGGCCAAATGCAAAATATACTGCAGTGGAATCCTTCTAACGCGGAATAGTCGCCAAACACAACACCAAGGACTCGTGCTGGGTCATCGTCCACGGCAAGGCCTACGACGTCACCGAGTTCCTGCCCGAGCACCCCGGCGGCCAGAAGATCATCCTCAAGTACGCCGGCAAGGACGCGACGAAGGAGTTTGACCCGATCCACCCGTCCGACACGCTCGACAAGTACCTGCCCGTGTCGAAGCATCTCGGCAAGGTGGACATGGGCTCGGTCGCGACGGAGGCCCAGGCCGAGGTCGTCGACGACGACGAGCGCGCGCGGCTCCAGCGCGTCAGTCTCATGCCGCCCGTGTCCCAGTGCTACAACCTGCTCGACTTCGAGGACGTCGCGCGCCAGACCATGAAGAAGACCGCGTGGGCGTACTACTCGTCCGGCGCGGACGACGAGATCACGCTCCGCGAGAACCACGCCGCCTTCCACAGGATATGGTTCCGGCCCCGCATCCTCGTCGACGTCGAGACCGTCGACTTCTCGACCACGATGCTCGGCTCCAAGACGTCCGTGCCGTTCTACGTGACCGCGACCGCGCTCGGCAAGCTCGGCAACCCCGAGGGCGAGGTCGTGCTCACGCGCGCCGGCTACCGCGAGAACGTGATCCAGATGATCCCGACGCTCGCGTCGTGCTCGTTCGACGAGATTGTCGACGCAAAGCAGGGCGACCAGGTCCAGTGGCTCCAGCTCTACGTGAACAAGGACCGCGCAATCACAAAGAAGATCGTCGAGCACGCCGAGTCCCGCGGGTGCAAGGCGCTCTGGATCACGGTCGACGCGCCCCAGCTCGGCCGCCGGGAGAAGGACATGCGGTCCAAGTACGACGAGCAGGCAGCCGAGGTCCAGGAAGAGAACACGGTCGACCGGTCGCAGGGCGCCGCGCGCGCGATCTCGTCCTTCATCGACCCGTCGCTCAACTGGAAGGACATCGCGTGGTTCCAGTCGATCACGAAGATGCCGATCGTCCTCAAGGGCGTGCAGTGCGCCGAGGACGCCATCAAGGCGGTCGAGCACGGCGTCGACGCGATCCTGCTGTCCAACCACGGCGGCCGCCAGCTCGACTTTGCAAAGTCCGCCATCGAGACGCTCGTCGAGGTCATGGCCGCGCTCAGGGCCAGGGGCTACGAGAACAAGATCGAGGTCTTTGTCGACGGCGGCGTCCGCCGCGGCACCGACATCCTCAAGGCCATCTGCCTCGGCGCCAAGGGCGTCGGCATCGGCAGGCCGTTCCTGTACGCCATGTCGACCTACGGCGAGGCCGGCGTCGTCCGCGCCATGCAGCTCCTCAAGGACGAGCTCGAGATGAACATGCGCCTGATCGGCGCCGCGAAGCTATCGGACCTCAACCCGTCGTTCGTGGACACGAGCAGCATCTCCGCCCATAGCGTCACGCCGCGCGACAACCTGTCGGAGCAGGCGTACGACCGGATGAGCACGCCCGCGTTCCTAAAACCCAAGCTGTAAAGCGAATTTCCGCTATTTTGCATGCTTCCCTTTTTTTTTTATTGTGTGTGTTTGTAGATTTGGATTATGTGTTTTGTGTGGTTTGTGTCATTTTTAGAATCTTGTATACACGGAGCCAGAACTTTTCCATGGCAAGAAAGAATTTGTCCTTGTTTTGCTTCATTTTAGTAATAGTATTCGCAATAACATTAGCATCTTTTATTGACTGAATAACAAAAGCGCCAGACTAGCACAACCTGAAATCAACAAACAATCCGTAGAGCTCTCTCTATACGGAAGGACAACTTCCGCAAGGGCCTCATGGACGGTAGACTTAATAGGATTCGCGAATTGTCTGCTTCTAGTTCGCAATCCCGAACCAGTGGTAAAACTTCGCTCGATCACTTTCACAGTTACAGTTATGATCCCTTGCAGACCATCAGTTTCATCGAAATATTTCAAATTTAGTTATCTTCGGCCTGATTGCGCCATTATGCATACAACTAGCCTGTTCTAATATACATAACATAACCTTCCAGACACGCTCACAAAATCTACCTCTCAAAAAGGTCAACAAAAAGCAAAAGTAACACTTAAAACCAAACGCCTAACAATCCAACTACAAACTCGTCGCTTTACATGCTACCACCGCGAAGACGAAGCACAAGGTGCAACGTCGACTCCTTCTGGATGTTGTAATCAGAAAGCGTGCGGCCGTCTTCGAGCTGCTTGCCGGCAAAGATCAAACGCTGCTGGTCCGGAGGAATACCCTCCTTGTCCTGGATCTTCGACTTGACGTTATCGATGGTGTCCGACGACTCGACCTCGAGCGTGATGGTCTTGCCAGTCAGAGTCTTGACGAAAATCTGCATACCACCACGCAAACGGAGGACAAGGTGGAGAGTCGACTCCTTCTGGATGTTGTAGTCAGACAGAGTGCGGCCATCCTCGAGCTGCTTGCCGGCAAAGATCAAACGCTGCTGGTCCGGAGGAATACCCTCCTTGTCCTGGATCTTCGACTTGACGTTATCAATAGTATCTGAAGACTCAACCTCGAGTGTGATGGTCTTGCCAGTGAGAGTCTTGACGAAGATCTGCATACCACCACGCAGACGGAGGACAAGGTGGAGAGTCGACTCCTTCTGGATGTTGTAGTCTGAGAGAGTGCGGCCGTCCTCCAGCTGCTTGCCGGCGAAGATCAAACGCTGCTGATCCGGAGGAATGCCCTCCTTGTCCTGGATCTTCGACTTGACGTTATCGATGGTGTCGGACGACTCGACCTCGAGCGTGATGGTCTTGCCGGTCAGGGTCTTAACGAAAATCTGCATGCCACCACGCAGACGAAGGACGAGGTGAAGAGTCGACTCCTTCTGGATGTTATAGTCGGACAGGGTACGGCCATCCTCAAGCTGCTTGCCGGCGAAGATCAAACGCTGCTGGTCCGGAGGAATACCCTCCTTATCCTGGATCTTCGACTTGACGTTATCGATGGTGTCGGACGACTCGACCTCAAGAGTGATGGTCTTGCCAGTAAGGGTCTTGACGAAGATCTGCATGCCACCACGCAGACGGAGGACAAGGTGGAGAGTCGACTCCTTCTGGATGTTGTAGTCAGACAGAGTGCGGCCATCCTCGAGCTGCTTGCCGGCAAAGATCAAACGCTGCTGGTCCGGAGGAATACCCTCCTTGTCCTGGATCTTCGACTTGACGTTATCGATGGTGTCCGACGACTCGACCTCGAGCGTGATGGTCTTGCCGGTCAGGGTCTTGACGAAGATCTGCATACCACCACGCAGACGAAGGACAAGGTGGAGAGTCGACTCCTTCTGGATGTTGTAGTCGGACAGGGTGCGGCCATCCTCGAGCTGCTTGCCAGCAAAGATCAAACGCTGCTGGTCTGGGGGAATGCCTTCCTTATCTTGGATTTTGGACTTGACATTGTCAATAGTGTCCGAGGATTCGACCTACACAAAGATAAAAGGTCAGTATACACACGATCGATCGCCACCAAAACAGATGATGAGTAATCGCACAATCGCGCAATTGCGCACTTTGACTTACCTCAAGAGTGATGGTCTTTCCGGTGAGAGTCTTAACAAAAATCTGCATGACTGTCAAATGTAATGTGAGGTAGATGTAGATTCGATGGATTGATGGAGGTAGAGGAGTAGATAGATGTGTATGATGGCGGGAGGAACGGTGACGAAGCGAGGCGGGTTGGCTGATTTATAGGCCATTGCCCGGCCGCCACCGCGAACTGTGTCTGGTTTGGGCCATGCGCCACATGCGGCAAACCATGCACAGAAGCGGCATATCCGCCGCGGGCTGTGACGGATAGAGCCGCTTTGATAGGCGGGGCGGAAATACGGCCTTTCTCGTCGGTTCTACGGCGCACCAGCCCCACTGCGGCGCGGCATATGCGCAACGGCGTTGGCGCAGATGCAACATCAAGTGCACCAAACACGCGCATGCATGCTTGCGTCACAGTGCGTCGCAGTGCATCGCAGCGCGTCTCAGTGCGATGACGATAACAACAAAGCTGCAGCAGGCCAGGTGCAAAAAAAAAAGCAAACAGCCGTCAAAAAGAAAGCCCGCAATTGTGGCAACTTTGCTTCCTTTCGGAGCAACATCGCAAGCAATTTTCACGATAGGTCGTTTGTAAGCTGCGTCTACGGCGGCTGCCGGAGCATGCGGACGTCTCCGACTCACTTCCTGTGCTGCGCCAAACGGCACTCGCCTAAGGGCGCTTACCTACGTGGTCCAGTGTGTAAACAAAGCTTTAAGTATGTATTCATAGCTCAGTTTTGAAAATTGTTTGAGATAGTTGTTTTGGCACGCCATGGAAAGTGCTTAGGTTGGGACCCGTCGCTTATCGCGAAGCGGGGATGGCATATCGCATCGCCTCATCACTCTCTCGCTAGAACGTGCTTGCTCCCTTTTTCCTTTCTTTCAATTGCGCCAATCAGACAATTGCTTGCCGTGTTACTGATTGATATCGTCTCTTTGTGTCCGTTGCATTTGTTTTTGCATTTTTGAGCGGAAAGGAATACAAAATGCACAGTGGCTCAATCAGTGCGCGCGTGGCCCGGCGGCACACCGCATGAGCCGCACACTCACAGCCGATTAGGCGTCGGTTGATGCCATGGGTGGTCGGTTGTTTCCCGGCTTCATGAATGCAAAAAAAAAATTGTCCGCTGATGTAGTTCAGTACATATTTGTTGTTTTCCACGATTCCTACCGTCCCGTCCTGCAGGCAATCTCATATATCGCCACAAGAATATTTTGTGCTATGTTGCGCCGCATCCACTTTCCACAGTAAACTTTCCAAAATAGAACCTCTCGATAGGTCCCTTGATCGCCGTCCATCGGAGCGCTGCAATGGGCTGAAGCCGGCATCTGATAAACGGTAAGCGATAACACAAACAAGTCCTGGACTCTTACGAGAATGCCTCGACTGCCCACATCCTCCGATTTTCCTTCCTCGGCAACAGTGTCAATTACACCTCCCCCGACAGCTGGTCCTATGCTCTCTCATGTGTATGCATGTTCCCATCGCTGCTCGCACATTGATGTCAGGCTAACAATAGCCGCCCAGAATATTGCTGCTCCACGGCCTGGGAGATACCATCACGCCGTACACGGGGCTCGCCGCGCGACTCGGTCTCCCAGCAGCCGCTATCGTCGCCGTGCAGGCTCCGACGCCGACTCCTTTCGATCTTGGTGGCTTCCACTGGGGCGACGACATTGTATTTGCAAAGGATCCATTTCTCGCCACTGCCTCGTCTGCAAACGACGACGACGAGTTTCTCAGCCCCGATGCCGAATTCGGTCGAGCGAAGTCTTTTTTGTTAAACATCATAACGGACACTCTAGTACGCAAGTGTGACTTCAAGGCATCGGAAAACATTATTCTATGGGGTTATGGCCAAGGTGGCATGCTGGCCCTTTTGCTCGCCGCCACAGCATTCAACCTCTGTGCAGTTATTTCCGTTGGCGGGTGGCTTCCCTCCTCCATCCGGGCTCGCGACATAATAGATCTTCCTCGGACAACTAGTGTGCTGCTCTGCGGTGGCACTGGGAAATCACAGATAACAGACGAACGCGTTAAACAGGCCGAAGAGCTATTTAGCGAGTGCAGGCTCGTTAGATTCCCAAGGAAAGGTGATTATATGCCAAAAGACAGGGAGGACATGGCGCCAATATTACGATTTTTGTTACGTCTACTAGTTCCTGCTGAACTTGCCAGACAAGGACTGACTTAAATATATTCTACACAATGATCACATATGGTGCAAGTTTATGTACGAAATGGCGCCAAACGATACCGGAAACATTAAAAAGAAAAAAGGATGAAACCATGCTAAATCTCAAGTTTCTTCTGTGTTCCCTTTATTTTCTCTCCCTTTTCTGTCTTGCTCTTCTTGGTGACAGTCCAGTAATCTTTGAACGGGTCAATTGGTAGTGTTATCGTTGCTAGAATTGCGGTCAGTTCCAAAAAGGTAAGAAAAGCAGCGAAGGAGCAAGAGAGAATAATGACATACGCTGTATGGTGGCAATATCCATGCCCCAGCCGTCAAAACCAGCATTGGTACCTGTCTCCAAATCGGAATACGACACGCCTCTCGCGAACGGTACTAGCGGCGCCAGAATTCTGCGTTTGGACTGCTGTGTCTCACCGGTTCCATCCTCGGCAACCAAGAAATCTTTCATTTCGTCGTCAATAAAATCCCGGGATGACTCGTCTTCCTCACTATCCGACATGTCTTCAAGATCCTCGCCGACCCCGTCGTCACCGTCAACCCATTCGGCTTCGGAGTCCAAGTCGTAGTTGATGTAGTCGACGTGGAAATATGGATTATTTCGAGGGATCTTCTGTGTCTTTGTAAATGTCCCAGAGTACGGAGGGCGTAGGTCCTCGCAGAACCGCAAAAATTTGCGAGGAAGAGCTTGTACCATGCCGCGCAACTTGTCCTCCGTCAAGCCGCTTTCATACCCAACATTCGCTAGGGGCCCGTCGAGTGTACCGAGAAGTGTAATGACGTCCTTCGTCGAGCGTGGAATGCGCTTTCCTCGTAGTCGCAACCGCGCCGGCCGCGCATTCATAATCTCGCCAAAATTAGGAAGCTCAGTGCTTGGCTCGGGGATGATGGTAGCAGAACGCGTCACCTCATCAAGTGGCGCGAAGAGTCTGTCGATGTTCGTGCGGATAGTAGCCAGGGCGGGCTCGTCGCGCGTGAAGGAGTGTAATGGGAAAATTTCGGCCTTGTCCTTCAAATGGAAGGGGTAGAACACACTGTCGTAGTCAGACCTGTTGGAAATTGAAGCAAAGCCTAGTTGCGGGTCGTGAGACGAGGATTCAGAAGATGCTGCTGGTAGCTCGGTGTCTTGAGAACCGTCCAGTAATATCGTCTGCGGTACAGGCTCCGCCGTTGCTGCTGTAATTGTTGTCGTGGCAGCTGTCCTTTTGAAGAAGTTTCCAAGCCGTAGTTGCCTCTATGGCAGTCGTCAGCAATCGCAAACAAGAATAAAGAGAAAAAAACGCGAAATAAGTATATACCTTCTCCTTTTCTTTCAATTCGTCTTCCCTCTTCCTCCGTTCGTCTTCCTTTAATTTCTTCTCCTTATCTTTCTTCTGTCTTTCCTCCTCCCTTGCTTCCTCCCTTGCCTTGCGTTCTTCTTCTCTGATGCGTCGCTTCTCTTCTCTCTCTGCATCCTTCGCCGCCTTTTCGGTCTTCCGTCTTTCTAGCTCTTCAGCTCTCTTCCGTTTGATCTCTTCCCGTTCTGTCTTTTCTTCCTCTGTAAGCTTGCTTCTTTTCCTCTTCTTGTCGTCATCTGTCGACAAACCAGGAGCGCTGTCGGCGCTGCCGGCGGTGGCAGCAGAAACAACAGCAGCGCCGCCGGCGGTTCCGTTCGCGGCAATTTCAACTATGTCGCTGTCCAAGTCCAAACAATGCGGAGTCTCCTGCGTCGAGCCTGCGCTCGCTGACATTGCCGATGACGGCAATGGGATCATTCTTGACTGGTCCTCGCCATCGAGGTCAACAATGCGACCGCTGCCAAAAGCCGGCGTCGAAGGTAAAGTGTGTGGGCTTAATGCAACAACATCCATGCTGCCTCACGCAAAGCAAGGTTCCTTTTTGTCCGCTATTGGACTGATAACCACGGAAGAGACAACAAAAGAACTACCGCGGGAGGTTGGAGTGGAGTTAACTTCGTACGATTTAAATTTAGAGCACGCGTCCAAATTGCAAACGCGTAATACCCCAACCCTCGGGACGCGTTCTGATGACATAAATTAGTAAACACAAAACTTTTATTAACATGAGGATCATCATGACTTCAGTCACACTGAATTATAACAAGCACGCGCATCAATTCGAACAAAATGGCGATCCAAAAAATAATACAAATAAAAAAAAAATGTATAGGTGTAAGTTGACGCCGACAAATCCAACAAAATTCAACTAACAAAAGCCGGTTAGTTGGTGACAAAAACAAATACAATATATGAACTATATACATGTGCCAAAGCAGTAGATATAAAACCACAGGCTCTGTCTACTCGTCGTCACTACTACTATGATCAGGATTAACAATGTATAATGTCCTACGCGGCTGAATCATTGACTGTAATGTCGCGTCGTCTAAACTCTCAGCACTCGACTTCTTTGACAATGCAGAACCTGCATTAGCTGGTTCCGTAGATTCCGTAGCAAGTTCCGATCGCTCAACCAGCGAGTCATGCCGCGGTGTGTTTGAAGTACTTGACTGCGGTGATCGAGGGCTCTGGAATACAGTAGAACTGCCAGCTGGCGAAGAATTCGTGGAAGGAATTGCCGTCACTTTCGTGGCTGCCGGATTGTGACCGTTATCCACTAGAGACACGGTCGACGGCGACGACAGGACAGCGGATCGAGCCAAATTCGGAGTCTCCGGCGTTGGTAGGGTCGGCACTGCACTACTGCCGTTGGATTCGTCCGCATCGACTCTTGATGCCAAACGAGCGCTCTTTTCACTCGCGACGACTCGTGCATCGCTCAATTCGAGCGTCATATCGAGCTTCGGCTGATAGTACGCATATTGATGCGTATGCGTCGAGAATTCGTCCAACTCAGACGAGCTTGTCTTTTTTCGATCCTTGTCCTTCGAACCGTTAGACTGCCTCGGCTTCATCAGCGTGTCTCTCTGGCTTTTATCCGACCATACAGTAGCCTTTTGGCGGCGAAGATATGAAACATAGTCAGACTTTTTGTCAGCTGCAGCAGTGCCACTACTGGATACCCTGTTTGAGGGAAGAGAAGACGAGGCGAGATCGGAAGGCGTCAAACTGCCACGATCCGTGTCTCTGCTGGTGAACGATGGCGGTGTAACAACGGCGACGCTAGACGATGACGCATTCGAAGATACAACCGATTGATGTGACAGAGATGAATTACGGCCCGTAGAAGATCGAGAAATTGACGCGCCGGAAGCACCAGTTGACTGATAGGAAGACGCAATGGACACTATGCTGACACGGCTGGCTAACCGACCGGTCGCCATTTCCGGCACTGGTGGTGGCGGCGGCGGTGGTGGTGGCGGAAGTGAATTCGAATACAAGAAAGGCGACTGTGGAGATGGTAACGGTGGCAAAGAGGAGGGTGGAAGAGGCGGAAAGTTGGACGGAATGGAGGGAGCAGGCGGTACGATCGGTGAAGAGTGCATCATCGGATTCGACGACACACGCACGGGAGAAGGAGGTCCACCAGCCGGATATCGTCCGCTAGACATTCCCGATAGCGATGTAACGTCAACCGGTATAGGCTTCCGTTTTGGGTGTGCATATGCCACTGGTGTGACATATGTAGCGGTCGAGTATATACTTGGACGCCCTTGTTCTCCTGTCGAGAGTATACCTGGACTTGCCGACGACGGCGGCGGAGAAAGCGGTACCGATGACGATACCGCCGGTGGCCGTGACAACTCCATTCAAATATAAAATCTTTATTCTCGTTCAAATGGGAAATTTGCGGGGAAATATGTAACTAACGCTCATCAATCAAAAAATCGATCAGCTTTCTTTGTTCTGTGCAAACCGAGTTCCCAGTAGTGGTGCGGCGTAGTTCGGCTATGGTGTCTCGTATTCGGGACATGGCTAGACTTTTGTGTCTGGAGTCTATGCACCACCTTTCTATCATACACCAAAACAACCAATAACTAAATTCTTGTCCGATAGTACTAAGCAACAAATCTACAAATTATCAGGCAAAATCCGTGGGGATGCCTCTTCAGCAACGCTTTCCAGGGCGTCGTCATCGCTACTGCCAGAGTGGTCATCCTCTGCGAGGCCATGGCTGATATCATCCAGACCATCCTCATCATCATCATCGTCATCGGAGTTCTCCTGCTCCGCCAAGCTCGAATCGCGTATGGACGTCTTTCGTCGGCGCTCAAAATCCTGCGCGTGAGCACCGCGGATGGCAGTGCTCATCGCTGTTGCGACCATTCTGGGCGTCATTCCCGCTAACGATGTGCGACGCCTGAGCGACGCAGCCGGCATTCCAGGAGTACCCGGTCGTCCCGGAGTTTGTTGTAATCTTCTTCCTCCTTCACCTGCCTGACTGCCCGTAGCCCGTCCTTCCTCGGCCGCCATCAACGGGGTGGTCACTTCGAGCTCCGTCATCTCATGCGTCAAATCCGCATCCGAGTCATACTCATATGGGAGAGGCAGATTCCTCGAAGCTTGGAACCGGCCAACGTTAGAGCAGTGTTCGTTCTCCATTCGAAAAAAAATCCAAATAAATCTTCGAACAACTTCAGAGAACGCAATCAAAAATGATGTCACAGCAGACTGCTGCAGCTGCACTGGGAATATGACGTAAAACAGCCAATTGAGTCGTAGGAGTGGATCCACAATCATTGCCAAATAGTAGTATGTCGGATTCCGAAATCCCAACTCGTCTCTAAGAAGCGTATTCGCAGAATTCGTCTGAAACAAAGACCAATCCATAAACAAATCCCAGAACGTTGAGTAAATCGAATTAGCTGTGGCAAACAATATGTAGACATCTCGATTCCGATCAATTCTATTAATACGCCATAGGCTAAGAACCATCGCAGTAACAATGGTGAACGAATATTTCCCTGCATTGGCAAGATGAGGAAACCAATTTCGAGTATCAGCGAAACGGCGCAAACACTGTAGAAAACGCCATATTGGTGGCAGTGCGTTCAAAAACCCCATTGTACGCGAATATGAAGAGCCGCAACGAGAATTTAGGCCCCAGTCTCGAGCGTAGAGACAGAAAAATAAGTCCGCATTACTGAGACTGTATGTCAGACTGCAAAATATGTCGCCTAAAAAGAAATCTCGGAACTCAACCGGATATAATCCCGACAACAACAGTCGCCATAGAGCAATTATGAGCCATTCTCGTGCGCGCCAATAGAGTACAGGAATAGGATTGAACAGTATCACGGTGCTGAATCCGACATATATCAGTGGCCACCATTGCGCTGGCAGCTTGTCAGGCCAAAAGTCGTTCAAACAAATATACATGCATAATGTCAACCAGAAAAATAACAGCGCCGGTAATTCCAGAAATTCTCGGAAATTCAAGTGCTGTTTTTGATTGAATTCAAAAATGAATGGATAATTGATTTTGTTTCGATGCCAAACCATGCAGTTTATCCCGAATAATAGGCCAAAAAGTGTAACCAAAAATCCTCCTCCAAATATCTGTAGTAAGAAGGGTACATTTTCGAGCTCTCCGCGAAAGTTCTTTATGAGACCTATCGCCAATGCCTGAATAAATAATGGAATGCCTAGGCCCATAAAGAGACCGGTGACGAGGGTTGCTCCGTAATAAGTCTGTGGTGTCTCTCTCGACCGGAGAGACTCAATCGCGTGCTTTCTGTTTCCCTGCTCAAAATATCGACTATAAACATCTTCCGTCTGATTCATCAACTCGTCAACAACGTTGCTTTGGCCAAAATAGCTTTTAGACACCTTATCCATATACCAAGTTGAGATGCTTGATGCAGAAGTTTTGTCGAATTTTTTTGTAATCTTTTGTAGGGCCGTGCGGTTCAACAACCTGTATGATTTGAGAAGCTCCAACCCGCGGTAGTATTCCAGAACAGCCTATTAAAGTCAGTTGTTGGTCGTATCTTAATGGAACAGCGGATCCTTACATGTTTTAGCTTTCGTCTTGCAATTCTGTAGGGAACACTTGCAGTTGGCGGTCGACGAACATAGTCTCTCTGCTCACTGTGATTCGCAGAACGGTTTGCCTTAGCAAAAGGCAAGTGGTGTAAATCCAGTTTTTTGTAGAACAAAGTCCAGCGCTCTATGCAATCCCTCGCAAAGTTGCGTTTTGCGGCTCCTCCCATATCCTTCTTGTTCTCACGTCCATTTCTTGTGTTAGCGGCGTCTACAATATTCCGCTCGGCCATCCTTTGATCACGGAGCAAATGCAATTGGTCGCGAATCTTGTCAAACCTGGACGTCGCTTCAACTTCTTTCTCTCGGTAAAATGTTTGTATCTTCTCAAACTGGCCATCGAGCCAAGTAATAAAGTCGCTATAGTCCGGATCTTCGGCCATTCGACTTCGGCATTCTTCTAAAGATATCCTCACAGAATCCGGCGCTCGTAGAGAGCGCGGTCTAGTAGTAGCTGAGTCAGTTCCACCATATTTTGATCTCCTCAGACTTGACATGTCCGAGTGTGCTGTGTTTAAGAGACTTCCTCTTCGGCTACTCGGAATTTGTACACTTCGTCCAACTGTCACCGGTAATGCCGGGGTTCCAAGGCCCAACGGAGAAGGCATAGTTTCCCGGTAATCCGCGCTGAATGTGACTGATCTTGACAAAGCTGGCGTACCGTCCGTGACGGCTTTCCGTCTTGATGTACTCTCAAAAGGTCGCTCATTCAGCTCAGACTCGTTTTCATCTTGGATGGCAGGCGGTGGAAGATGAAATGTTCCATGTCGCGTAGGAGGTGTCGCAATGATACTTCCATACGCTTCCAAATTCGGAGTAGCTCCAAAACTAGCATTACGACGAGGCTTGGGAATATCAATTGAAACAGTCTTTAAGAGTTGCTGCGGAGTAATACGCTGATCGCTTGTAGTTTCGGATGTGAAAGCATTTGGCACTTCGGCGCCTGAAGCAGTAACAGGTTCCTCTCTACTCCGAGATCCAATCGAAAGAGGTGAGGACTTGGAGATGTCTGACCGGTGGCCACTCGGGGACCGCAAAAAAGATTGAGATCGACCAGATTCTTGAGATGTGCTCAGACCTAACACTGATGTACCCCCTTTCTTCAATTTCTTTAATCTCTTTTTACCACCCTGTTCCAATGACAGTTAGAAATGGAGCCTTATGTATGTAAGATATTTTCAAGAAAAGCAAATTACCTTGTAGTCGAGATACTGAACTCTCCATTCTGGCACCTTTTGTGGACGAGTTAGATACTGGGATATCCATTCTATTAGCTTTTGCTACTAACCAGGTTGTCGCTAAGATATCTGCGTATTTGTTAACACAAAGTGTGATACTGTAGAGAAAATATGGAATCGTACCTGGCGAACTTCATAATTACTTCAAGAAAATCAGTGCCGAATTCGACGTCCTTAGGTCATTTAAACGAGCATCCGCCTCTATTAGTCAGATTTGAATACCATATAACTGAATAATGCAAAAATTAATTTCAGTAATCAACCGATACTCTTGCTCGGAACAAGTGGTCCTAGCATTCAGAAAAAATAGCCGAAAGCCAAGAAGACTTAGCAAGTGACATATATGAGATGATCAACAGGAGCGGACCGCGAAAAAGCAGGAAAAATTCTCGAGATAACTAATTGGACCAAGCCCTACAGACCGGATAAGCTAGTTCGCATCCGAGAGATATGTCGAGGCAATTCTTTGGGCATCTTGAAGTATGCAACGTCGATCTGCCACTCTAAATTGGATTGGTGGCAGCAAATGGCATTGTTCATAATGGGCACGGGGCCCCAACTCCCAAATGGCGTAAACTTTAATTAACGCCCCGCAAAACATCACGAAACATCACATCACAACGCCAATAACACCAAAAGCTCCGTATCAAAACTTATAAACAAAGTATTCCCTTACTTGGGGTCATATTCTCTTTTCACTTCCAGCACTGGCTTCTTCCTCTTCAAACTGATACCTCGCACTAACTGTCCAGGCTGCAGGTCCCTCGTATCAGAGATGCTATTTTTCACGACCTTGTAAGGTCTCGGCTGAGCTCGATGTCGCTGAAATAACTTTCGGCATTGCTCTTGTACATCACAAACAACATTGATCCATTGATCCTCTATATTAGGCGTGCTGTCGAGAGATGGCATTCCAATTATTGCCGCAATATTTAGCAAATCCTCCCAATTCATCTGGCAGAGTCTAGACCTCGAATTCTTCCCCGCTTGACTGACGCGCATTTTAATCACGGTGTCCATAATCCTGTCGATAAGTTGCAAGATTTTGGAATGAATATGAGGATATAGCAACTCCCTTTCAATTTCGGAATTGGAGTACATAATATCCGAAAAATCTGAAAAGTCGTCATTAAACGCGTAATTTTCTCTCCACTGCTTGGTCAGGCTGCGCACTCCAATTGTAGATATCTCAGACATGAGGCCTCTTGAGTAATCTGGAGGAACAAAGAGATTATGCGCTGGCAATCTGTAATGCTCGTAATCCACTCTTTCGCTCTGTCCTGCGCCTTTCATGTCGCGTCTAAAGTAGGTCGAACTTCCAGCTGCTTCTCCCCTCAAAAATCCGAAGTCGGCTCCATCCTTGACTCCTTTGGCGAAGTCAGTGTACCCCGGTGGTAGGTCATGAACGGGAAGTGGCCAGGCGGTCCAGCCAGGCAAAATATAGCGCTGAGAATAGTGCACATTCGTCATCATTCTAGTGCGCGATGGCTCGTCGTCCACGTTGGATCTTGAATGAGCAGCACTGGTTTCTTGAGCTTCCTGTAGACGAGCGGCGACTATAATATGCTGAGAGAGCGATATTCGGTGATCATGCTCCATCGATTTGAGAAGCAATTTGAAGTCTGTCAATTCCCCGGACTTCGACAATACTATTTCTTCGTCGCACTTATTCATTTCGCTTCTTGCATCATCGGTATCGTAACTATCCCCTTCGTCAGCTTCGTTGACAATTGCGTCAAATTCGACGGCGTCGCCTGAATCGGGCAGCTTGTGTAATTGATTCGCACTGATTCCCTGGCTCTCCAGATAGAGGCTATCGCCAATTATCTGCGTAGAGGATGGCTCCACACCGCTGAATACCGAATCGGTGTCATCGTCCATATTAGGCGGTGAAGGTCACTCTTTGCGTCACATAGCAGAGAGGCACCCTTAGCAAGTTCTGTCTAATTTTTCGGCGAAGAAACCTCAACCGCAGTGCAGGTTGAGTTAGAGTTTGAAAATGCTAACCACCAAATGCAACTGAAATTATCATTTGGATGGTACGTACTTTGCGTTCTTTCACTCACGGTATCCAAACATTCATTCTCTGGTTCTATACTGCTCGAGGGCTCGGACTAGCTTATGCATTCATAATTTTGGCTGGGAATTTTAAATACGTGATGGCACAGATCGCTGCAGCGCACCGCGAACTGACTATTTTCCAACTGCTTCTATTGCTATAATATCGCCGACAGGATAGGAATAGCTGACAGTTCAATAAAAAGGATACGCCAAATTTCGATACACAGAGGTAGTGCTCAATGCATTACATACTACACCTTTCGTGCGATCGGCCATACTGAAGAACACCCTAAAATGAAGAGATCTGTTATTCAATAAATGATTTCGAGCTCAGCGAACTCTCCCACGAGGCGAAACCTGCAATCCAAACGAAGCGCAGTTTCCGAACAGGACAAAAGCTGGTAGACGATACAAATTTCGACTCCTAGATCCTCAAACAGAACTCGACTCGAACGGACCAATTCCCGCGAATATTACTTTTGTCTGCCATATTTGCCAAGGAGGTCAACGTTGTACTACATTCCGCCCAGACTGTCTTTAACATGGCATAATCGGATATCATGACACTGCCAACTGCTAGGCTCGTTGGTTTGTGGTTGAGTGATAGCTGTCGGGGCGTGTAGTCGAGGAGCTCGACGTGACTATATCGTACGATTTGATTTCAAAATGCTAACCACCAAATGCAACTAAAAATCATCGTCAGGAGGTCTCCCTGGCGTCCCTCCGGCATAGAGATGTGCATTCAGATTTCTATGTAGTTCGTCTTACGTTGCAGATAGTAAACAATTGGGGAGCGAATAGAAAATTCGATGGGTTTAAGTTTCACTATTACCATCGAGGCTGTCATACAGCTTGAAGCAACTATTCTGTTTTATGCCGGTGTAATTTCAACCTGAATCATAACTTTCTGAATAACCAATATTTTGGTATGTCGGGGCTCAGAGGCGACTTCCTTCTTGATCGGGGCTGCTTACCTGTGGTGGACTCTGCGTACCCGGGAATTTCATTACGATTACAAAACTTCAAGAGCGTACCACTTCGGACTAACTTGCAAAAATTAGCACTGTTCTTGCGCCTATGCAATTCAACTGTCACATGAAGACGACGGCGTGTGTGTACGCGAGCTTCACGCGATTAAAATTGACTTTTGTTCACACGGCGAGGATGGCTGAAACGCGCGTTTGCCGAGCACTTTTTTTTTTAGCGATTTTCCTACGCAGTGCACTACAACAAGCAACCAAAAGATGACTTTCATAGAGTCTTGGGGAAAACGTGGCGATAACTCTGGAGCATTTGTCGTAACGGGTGAGCGTTATTCGTAGCGTCGGACGGACCATGAGCCGCACTAGTCCACTTTGCCACTACAAAATAAGTTTTCTTACCGAAGCTCTGCCGACGAACTCTCAACGGAGCTGGTTATTTAACGCCCTGTCGGTAAAGCTCAGGGCTGTAAGTGGCGGGGATTGTACCATTATTTGGCGTCACCCACACACAAAATTTCCCGACCTTAAACGCCTCCAGCCAAATTCTGACATTTGAATTCATAAAAATGGTACGACACCGCAGCGCTGACTTTCTCGTGTGGCGTGGATTGGCTTTTGGGGCTCATAGAGCCCAACAAGACTTTCGTCTGTATTCGCAGGCCATACAAATCATTGAGCACTTACGACAGTATAGTTCTACTACTATTGACGGTGGCATGTGTCCCCCGCTGGGACAGTGACAGAGCCGTATAGGGCCACGCAGGACCGCGCAGGACCACTGGGGGGACCAGATGGCGTTTCTAGAATATTACGCAGTTGGGCATAGTTTCAACGGCTAAAAGATACCACTGGAAACCGTGTACCCAAAAAAAAAATGAGAAAAAGAAATTGCGGCGGGCAGAGGTAAATCTGCTGTGGCGGTGCAAACTTAGGCGAAAAAAAATCCCGACAGGTGTCTTCTTTACATACTAGCGAAGACGAGCCATGTGGGGGTAATGTAAGACCATCCGTGCATCGCAGGCAAGTCGATCAACCGTCATGTAGAACCGACTGAGATTTTTGCCACCGCGCAATCCTCAGAATAGCTGTTTTGCTTCCTAGGCTATTCGGCGAATTGGTGGAGAGCGAGGAGTTCGTCGAGCGACTGACTAGTCAATCCCTGTTCTGGGTTTTCAAAGTAAGAGACGTTGCGGTCCGTTTTAGTTTTCATATTGTTAAAATTATCTTTCACGAGACGACGCTCCCATGGCATGATGTCATAACATGTCTGCGTTTTCTAAGACTAGCGACCAGGCTCAACTTTACCGAACGTTAAAGTTTCACCACTATATGTTACAAGAAAACTATTTTGAAGCGAATTTTTATTTCCCTTACCTCTTGAACTCGCTCAGTAGGCAATATATATATAATATATTATTTATATATATATATTAAGCCATGCCGCTCTGTTTTGGAGTGGACTATGACCTTCCGCTCCTCATTTTATTGTCGTTACGTCACTGTTCACAGCGGCACATCCACTGCCGGCCTTGTAGTTTTACGACAACTGTTTTCCGCAGTTCTAAACGATTCTGATATATGCGAAGAAACAGTTTTCAGCTTCTACATTTTTCTATTTTGCCGGCAATGATCATAGTTCAGAAGTCACAGTAAGTAGAAAGCAACAAGTCATGACCTTGATCAGAAAGTCAAAGTAATAGCCTGCAGAAGCTTGGCCAATTCACAGCTATTCGCAGTCCAACACAGCCGGGTATCTCATCCTCTATTCTTTAAGACATCTAACGCCTTTCACTATCTTCAGCAACACGACTGTGATAATGCCTTGTGTGCCATGTGATGGTACATACATACATACCCAAGTTTGCGGTTAATTAGAGGCTGTCAAGGCGCAGAGAAACGGCTAGCAAAGTCCCACCCGGCATCACCATAGCGCACTGGCCGTAAGGCGACAAATTAACATCAAGCCCTTCTGTGCAGAGAAGCAAGCGCAAGGGCTGCACATGGCTGTGCAAACGGCTGTGGCGCAGTGGCTACCGAAAAAGAACTTTAAGTCCACACAGAAATTTTAGACGGTTGCGTGGTGTGAAAGTCATACACAGAGTGCGGAACAAGCTGCCATTTTATTTGAAGTATTATTGCTGCCGACTTCTCTTCCATGCCCGACAGGGAAAGAAAACAGACAGACAGACAGAATGGACCTAACTAAGCCCAGGGCAAGAGTTTACGATGGACCCTCGCCTTACTCCTCCTGCCTATGTTGCCGTTGCTGAGCATATCTTTCTTGATCTTCCCAACCAAATTTATGACGGGGCCTGGCCGAGCATCAAAGCGGGGATGCACCTGCAGTGAAGAAATATGAAAGCAACCGCAAAAGATTTTGGGTTTCTAATTATTCGGTCTGTTCAAAACCAAAAAGCCAGCGATTGTCGAAACCTATGGGCTATAATACCAATATTAGGTAGAAGATATTCATGAAGAATGGAAAGTTCATCTGCATGGCATAGCATACGGGCAAAACGACCAGTGCCAAGCTGGCCAACCTCTTGAAATCCAGCTGACAATACCGCCGCCTACACAGAGAATGGGGGTCTCTTCGCTGCGTGCTGGGCCGCAATTCCACGGGGAAGGATGCGGGGGTCTGATGGCGAAATACAATTTCGCACTAGGTGGCGCGGCAAGGACTGCTCTAAACGATACAATCGCAAGTCCAAGTTCGCGGTGCATGTGTGTGTGCCGAGATGTTCTGCCTTCCGCCGTCGAGTTTAGACAAAGGACAAAGAAGAATAATCGCGACGAAAGATGGTCGAATATGGGGCGAGGGAACAGACGATGTGGCGCTAGGCCAAGTCAGGCATGCGTCTGGAAGGCGACGGAATATGTCGCAGACCCCCCCAAAGGCACACGGCGCCAGCGATTTCCGGAACTTAGGGTCGTCGGTGCAAACTCCGTCAATCGGCTTAGCGCGGAAAAGGCTAGTGCGCACGCAGCAAGCGGCGGGGCTGTGCCGGGCCGTGTTGGGGTTAGGCCCGCGAGATAGAGTTCGCGAACGCCTGCACCGCCACGTCTGATGGCGAGCCCTGATGGGGGCATTCGCGCGAGGACGATCTAGCCGAAAGACTCGTCCCGGGTACGGTACCTCCGCCAGCACCTCGTACCTCCTGAGCCACCGGTGAATAGAATAGCGAGAACGCACCGAACTGCAAGACACTGCAAGCGAGGCTATAATATATAACCATCCACCTTTCTCCGTTCTGGAGTCCCGCCTCGTCGTCTCGGCAGTCCTGTCTTCCCACCACCCTCCCGTGCCTCCCTTCGTTCGCCGGCACAGCCTGTCACAATGATGGCCGACCCGTTTCCGTCTGGTTCGCACTCCTACGGTCGAGCTAGTGCATACGGCCCGTCCGATGGTCCTGATCGTCCAGAGCACATTCGGCCGTCTCCTGGCTCGATCGCTCAACAGCATCAGATCCCCCAGAACGAGCATCAACGGCACCACCAGCACCACTCGCCAAATCTCCGACAGCAGCTTCCGTCTCTTTTTGCCCCGCCAGGCTATCCGGCACTGCCGCCGTTGTCTTCGCATCCAGATCCCAGCCATCCCGGCCCCGCCTTACCCTATCCCTTGCAACACAATGGGCAGGCCCCACAGCCAGCCTCGACCGCTCAATTTGCATCCACCTCTCCGACGTCTTCCCCCTTCGCCGCCGTTCCTTATTCTTCATCTGCGTACGTTTCGCGCTATTCTGCATCGGCCCCACCAGCGCAGTCGACATTCTCGTCTGGCGTGCACCTTCAGCAGCTTCGTCCTCTCCATCTCCACCACGTCCATGCGACGACATCTCCGAGTGCCGCGCAGCTCAGCACCGCGCCGCCGTACTACGGCTCGGTGCAGCCCGTGCAGCCCGCGCAGCAAGCTCGCTTGTACACGGGCGGTCCGACAGTAGCACAGGCGGCAATTGCCTCCCATGTTCCGGCGGGGAATATTGCAACAGCGATGGCGGAGGTTTCGGTGCACAAGCCCGCGAAGGAAACCAAGCGGAGGACGAAAACAGGCTGCCTTACTTGCCGCAAGCGGCGGATAAAGTGTGACGAGAGACATCCAGTTTGCTTTAACTGCTCCAAGTCGAAACGCGTCTGTCTTGGATATGACCCAGTTTTCAAGAACCAGCGAGGCACAAAGTCCGATGACTCGTCGCTGCCAGAAGCTGGAAATGGGCAATCCGGCGCTGAAAGTGGCTCTTCGACCTCATCCCTCCCAGTTTCGACTGCTTCCCAACAGAGCACAGAAAAGAGCGACACTAAACGGATCAAGATCGACAGCCTACTCTCAGACTAGACTACACTTCCTGGCACTCTTCGTTTTGGATAATGGATATCTATATGTCTATATATGTATATCTTTGCCGTCTATTTTTTCATCCTATGCTGGCGTTTTTGTCATATATCGTGTTTATGCAGGGGGAACAGGGAATTATTTGTTACGGTAGTTTGTTTACTATTCTATGTATTTGTAGGAGTTTTGCTACACAGCTGAATTGTGCTGCGTCTTGTTTGTTTTGCATTTGCTTGCGGTAGGTTTGCCTTTTTTCTCTTTTAAGTTTTGTATTTTAAAAGTCATGAGGATAATATGTATACAGATGGCATACTTCATATATAGCTCCATGGCATTGTTTTCTGTTTTTATATCTCGTTAAAAAGACGACACCACAGCAAACCGATTCATTCAAATCCAGCTCTATAGATAAATACCCAAGCGAACTTGTTATCCGATGTTTTTTAAGCTACCAATCAATCAGCTTCTATTTATATCAATTCTATTACATGTGCCCCCTATCCATAAGCTGGATGTTCTAATCCCACATCTAACAAAATCTATTGGAGTCCTGCAGCCACCTGCTCGGGAACAAGAGTATTCAGCTTATCCGCGATGAGTGCGGCACGGACATTATCAATGACTTGAACCTCCATCTTCTTCTGTGTCTCATACGTGAGAGTTCCCATGTGCGGCAACAGGATAACCTTGTCGTTGCTCAACAGGCCCGGATGAATACTCGGCTCGGCTTCGAAGACATCCAAGCCAGCGCTCTTCACCTTACCGCTCTCAAGAGCGTCAACAAGAGCGGCCTCGTCCATGACGGCGCCACGTGCAGTGTTCACGATGACGACGCCATCCTTCATCTTGCTGAAAGCCTCCTTGTTAATGGTATGGCGGGTTTTCGCATTCAAGGGCAAGTTGAGCGACAGGACATCGGAGGTCGCGAGAAGCTCGTCGAACGAGACGTATTTGGCTCCACCTGACAACTCTTGCGACAACTCATTTCGGTTGTAGTATTGAACGGTCATTCCGAACGACTCGGCACGAGTCTTGACGGCACGGCCAATACCGCCCATACCTAGAATTCCAAGAACCTTGCCCTCGGGGTCGTTCGAGAGAGGAACGCCCTTGTTCCAGTTTCCCTTTCGGAGACTGGTCATGGCTTCGTTGAAGTTGCGCAAGGCGCCGAGAATAAGGAACATGTTCACGTCCGCAGTAGCGTCGTCAACAGTGGAAGGGCAGTTGGAAATGCGGACGCCGTGGGCAGTAGCAGCGTGGACATCAATTTGGTCATAACCTAAACACATAGAATATTAGAAAATGGTTATTAATGGCCACCCATCGGCCAAGAAGATATTTTACCAATTGCGGCTCGCATCCAAGAAGAATGTTTCGCGACTGATGGAATATGGAAAACAGAAATTCAATTCACTTACCGGCGCCATTGTGGCAAATAAACTTGAAAGAAGAAGGGAACTCCTGGAAGAGCTCCTCGTCAAAGCGACCAGTAATAGAAATCGACGCAAAAGTACGATAAACTGCCACAATGTCTGAGTATTTGCCCTTCAAGTCCTTGATGAACTCTTCACGATTGGCCGAGTCGGCCACAGAGAGAGTCGCAACGTCAGAGAGCGCCTCCCACTCAGCCTTGGCGTGACTGATATTTCCCAGGAGAAGAATATGAGGCTTAGACATTGTTAGGGTGGTGGAGAACAGGCGAGAAGAGTGAGAAAGTGTCGGAGAGAGAGGACGGAACGAGGACGGTGGAATTAAAGACTTCGAGGAGAAAGCCGATATTGACTGTAACCCGGATTTCGCTGGCTGGAGAGCGGCGGCGATAGGGCCGTTAAGTGTAAGCAAGCAACTCAATCCCAAAGCCATTTCAAAATGCCCCCAAGGTTCGCCTTTTTCTTGCAAGGGTCGTGGGGGGATCTGCTTGCTCCAATGTAGAGCTTGCTTGCTCCCCAATGTCTTCTCCCGTCAACCACATGTTATGAAGGGTACAACACACCTGAAATGCGCGGATGGATGTGAAGCTCAATAGGGCCGAAACGCGTGTAATCAGAGCCATTTGCTTAAGGTGCCCGTTCGAGGCAAGATTATCAGTAGGCAATTATGAGAAGAAAAACAGCGGAGCGAGGTCCCAAGTCACAGCGGGGCCGCTTAATAGTTATCAAGCCAACTAACCGAACTACTTGGCCTGCTCCACCCGTCTGTATGATACAAACAAAAATCTCTCCATGCCACTTATACTATGTATGCCACAGCTCTTATACAGCTAGAAGACAGTTACTTGACAGCGAAGTAATCACCCAGACATGCCAACAGAGAAATAGCCCACCGGCATGCAGAGGAGCTATTCAGTAAACCCCCCACTGCCTTTTACACCTTATCGCAATTTGCCGGCCGATACCGGCGAAAATCCAATTCCCCGCATTGATGTATGCCACTTGTTCCAAATATTTGGACAATTCACCCCCTTATCATACTATTTTGATGTTGCAACCCAAATAAGATATGATAGTAAAATGATAAAAATCCGGCTCATCTTTTTTGCTCCATGCCATATCATGCGTAGCATCATTATTCGGACAGCTGGCCCATTCTTGTTTGTTTACGCAGTTCGAACAGCTCCGTGTGTGGTAACACATTAAGGGGTCCGTGTTCATAACCAGATTCACGTGACCTGCTTGAAATTTCAGCTTACGGATGGGAAACATGGATTCGAGTTTTGCTTCATGTTTTAGGCCCAAGACTGCCGCGAATAAATTATGATACTATCATAGTGGCGTTGACGATTCTAAAGGCCGTTGTAATTAAATATTGTCAGCATCGAATTCTCGACTCCAATGCATGATTGCTTGGTCCATTTGCTGATTCAAATAGCACACAAGCCTCGCCGGAAATATATATATGTAAACTTGATGGCTGCAGTTCGCAAATCAATCTCTTGTCAAAAGACTTCTTCAGTCCATAATATCAAACTCAAGCAGCCTTCCCGTAGAATTCGTAGAAGCATTATAATGCATAAAAACACGGCCGAGCTGTCAGCGGAGAATGCTTCCACGTTTGAAGGGGCACAAATGGAAAAGATAAATTGGCCAGCCCTATCGTAATGAGATTCTATTTGTTAAATTATATGCAAGCAGAATTATTAAACCAAGTTCAAATGCAAGGAGCTATCTGGAATGAAGCGAGAAGAGATTCGAATGGATGATCTCTATGATGTAGTTGTGTGTTAGGGTTACTTCTAACTTTATTATACGCTAAGTCCCATATTAGAAGTCGTGTTTCCAAACACTGCCTAGCGTGGGACATTAAGCTCATCGGATGACTGTTTTTTTAGTCAGCAGCTTTGGCGATGGGAGCGCCCTGCAACTCGACTTCTTGGAAATTATTCTGGTCAGTGTGCACACAGCAAGCCTCGCACAGCAACCCTGCCGCGGTCGCATTCCGGATCCAAGCTCAACCACACACCGTCTGTGATCTCTAGGTTACCAAGATGGTTGGGCTTACACCTGACGCATACGCGCAGCGTCTGTCGGATACGTCAACGGGTTAGTGCTGTTGCTGTCCAGCGGTTTCGTGATACGCGTCACTGTTGTCTACTTCGTGACCGCGCGCCAGCATGCTAATCTCATGACCATAGACTACAAGGCTAAGCTTCCAATTGCTACTGAACTAAGAGACTCTTTAGAAACATTCCAGCAACCGCAAGAATACGCGAAACTTCTAGCAAAAGTGATGCCAGTGCTGATCTCAATGCTCGAGACTATCCCGCCGAGTTTTCTAACAGTCTCGCATGATCAGGTCGGACTTCATTGAATGTACTTACATGCCATGGTTCTTTACTCAATTATTCTTAGAAACTGCGAAATTGCATCTTGGAGATATTTCATCGTTTGCAAATGAACGAGACATTTCGTCCTTATGCGGAGCAAGTGATGCAGCTCCTGATGTCACTGCTGCGAATAGAGAATGAAGAAAATGGCGTTCTTTGCATGAAAATCATCACCAGTCTTCATAGAAGCTACAAAACTTTCCTCAGTGACCAAGTGCAACCGTTTCTTGAGCTTGTGGTGGACATATACAAGAACATGCCAACCGTCGTGAAGGATACTTTCGACCTGCACGGGTCGTCATCATCTTCAGGTGCAAGTGGATTGAATGTGTCCACTGTAAGCATTTGCCATTACCATCCACGCTTCTTTGAGATTTGACTGACCTGAGTGACCGCGAATAGCCTGGAAATTTATCATTTCAGTCGCCTCGGCCGATGTCACCTTCTCTTCCGCCGGACATTGGCGGTGATGTTCCCGCGAAGACCTTGCCAAAGAGCATGTTTAGCTTTCGGGTACTGACCGAATGTCCTATCATCGTGGTGCTATTGTTTTCAACACACAAGCAATCAGTTAACAACAACTTGCCGGTGTTTGTGCCGCTGATCATAGACGTATGTCGAATTTATTCTGTGTCCTCCATGTGCAATATGCGACTAACAACTCGCAAGATGCTTGCATTACAAGCGTCGCCTCAAGCGGAAGCGCACACCGCAGCCGCATCGAGAGGAGAGATCTACACCTCCGTTTCTCCTGCAATAAAGAACCGCACCGCGTTCGGTGAATTTATTACTGCTCAAGTCAAGGTATGCCGACCTTTTGCGCTTAAAAAGGAGTCCGCTAACAAATCTTCCTTAGACAATGTCGTTTCTTGCATATGTACTTCGTGGCTTTGCACCCGCACTGAAGAAGTACCACACTCTGATCCCCGAGTATGTCATTCGGCTTCTCAAAGATTGTCCCCGTGAGCTGTCGGCATCTCGAAAGGTTTGCAATTTTCTAGTATTTTAAATGATGCGTTGGCAAACTTGAAGCTTATTTGGATCAAAGGAACTATTGGTTGCCACGAGACACATCTTATCTACCGATTTCCGTCTTATTTTCATCCCCAAGGTCGACCTACTGTTGAATGAGAAAGTTCTAATTGGAGATGGACTTACGGTCCATGAAACACTACGGTAAGTACTGTTTTGTTAGTACCATGAGAATTTTGAAAGCCAACGTCGTGTAGTCCTCTTGCCTACAGCATGGTAGCCGATCTGCTACATCACGTCCGCGCGGAACTCACTCCGGCTCATATTTGGCTGACGGTAGAAGTGTATTCGAGAAATTTGCAAGATAGCACACTTGCGTCAAGTTTCCAGACGATGAGCGCGAAGTTACTGTTAAACTTGGTTGAACGAATTATGAAATTGCCGAATAAAGCTGAAGGTATGCATTCGTATTTGCATTTGAACCTGATAGCAGCAACTAGCTAATACTATTGCTACCAGGCCGGCAACTGATTATTTTTATCCTGGATGCGTTTGCTGAAAAATTCGCAGCGTTGAATCGAAATTATCAAAACGCTCTATTTCACAGTGGGGAGACGATTGAGAAGAGACCCGTTGATCAAGTCGCGGCGGTGATCCGAGAAGAAGAAAAGGGAAAGCCGTTTGAATTTGCTGATGAAAAAGAAGAGGAAGACGTAAAATCGCACATACGCGAATTGGACCAGATCGATGTCTTACAGGCGTTCCCGATAAAGCTTCATCCTGATGCGACAGGAGATGGAATGAAGGGTGAGCCTCGCCTCTCCCATATTATCTTGGTCTCACATACTAACCTCTGCAGACGGCCGTTATCTTTTCAAGAATTTGCTGAACGGTCTTAAAACCATAATGTTCGGTCTAAAAACCTGCAATCCTCCGCCGCCATCAGATATAGGGCCGGTTAATCTGTCACAGTGGAATGAAACTGTGCGTGGATTCAACTATGAGCAAATATCTATATTCCGAAAGTTGTTCCGTGAAGGTTCAAACGGCTTTTCATATTACGCGTCTGTTCGGGAGAAGCCCGTAATCGATCCTCACAGAAGCGGTACATACGATTCAATTGGTCCAAATATTCCGATATCCAGCTCAAAGGATGAAAAAGATTTACTGGAATCTTTTGCTACGGTTTTCATTCATATTGATCCGGCGGCATTTCACGAAATTTTTGAACCCGAATTACCTCATTTTTTCGATGCCATGCTGAGAAATACGTCCCTTCTTCATGTTCCTCAATTCTTTTTGGCAAATGAGCCGACCTCTGCGAATTTTGCGGGAATGCTGCTGAATTTCCTTATGGATAGATTGGAGGATATTGGCAGCGGAGATGCGTTGCGAGCAAATCTGCTCATTAGGCTTTTCAAGTTGTCCTTTATGGCCGTTAACTTATTTTCGACAACGAACGAGGAAGTTTTTCAACCTCACCTCCGGAATCTCATTCTGAAGTCTATGAGCCTGGCAACTACTGCTGAAGACCCTCTGAACTATTATCTCTTACTCAGAACTTTGTTTCGCAGCATAGGCGGCGGAAGATTTGAGCTTCTTTACAAGGAAGTACTTCCTCTTCTTCAAGTCTTGTTAGAGTCTCTGAATCGTCTTCTCTTGACTGCCCGAAAGCCTCAAGAGCGTGATCTCTATGTCGAACTGTGTTTAACAGTTCCTGTGCGACTGAGCGTTCTTGTTCCACACTTGAAATATCTCATGCGTCCGCTCGTGATTTCTTTGACGGGATCACAAGAACTTGTCAGCCAAGGGTTACGTACTCTTGAATTATGTGTCGACAATTTGACGCCGGATTATTTCGATAATATCTTGGAGCCAGTTATTGAAGAAGTGATGGAAGGCTTGTGGACGCATCTGAGGCCTCTTCCCTACCCACACCAGCCGAGTCATACGACACTAAGAATCCTCGGAAAGCTTGGCGGACGCAATAGACGCTTTCTACAACCTCCAAAGAATCTTTCCGCTGATGGATTATCCGAGAATGATCCGGCAATTATGATTGAAATAAATGGACTATCTGGTCGAAGATCGTTTCCCTTGTCTGTTGGATTGGATTCAGTTTTTCGTGCCATCACAGATTACAGAGCAGATATGCACTATCGCGTCGAAGCATTCAATCTGCTCTCGTCGACTATCAAGCTTTTTATCGATAGGACCAATTTGGGTCCTGATTCAGGCCAAGTCATGCTGGAGTGCGTAAATTCTCTGAAGACAGGATTGATCCCTCCAGATCCGAAGTTCACTCTTCAAAATCCTCCGCGTTCGACGACAAAGCTTCAATCTCAGAACGAGCTTTTCTTGAAACTTCTGAACTACTGCTTCGACGCGGCTGCAATTGCAAAAGTGAGAGACGGTGCCAAGAAACTTATTAGCGACATTTGTGAGCATGTTGTCATGCTGGAGATCGGGAAAATCATTCTTGAAGTCAAGCGAGACAAGCGCCCGTTTCTTGTCACCGATCATGAAGACCCTCTGTGCATTGACTTTCGACTACTCTACCAAGCAATCTCGGATTCTCTCGGGTCATATAAAACCCCTGTCCGAGAAGCCGGAATGGAAGCCATCCGAGTCATATATAATTGCAGTCTTCAGATTTTTGATACGGCCGATGCCGCTCAGAAATTTCCGGTATTGAAATATTTGACTGCCGTTTTCTGCCATTCATGCTTCGAAGAGCCGTGGTATAATAAAGCCGGCGGATGTCTTGGGCTCAAAATTTTACTCACGGAGGTTGATCTTTCCAGGGAATGGGTTCAGAAGCGCGAAATTGATATTCTCCGCGCTCTCCTATTCGTCCTTAAGGACTTGTCTCCCGAATTGCCGAGTTTAGCGCAGGAAGATGCGAAAGAGCTTATCAAGTTGGTTTTGACGATATGCAATAAAGACCTTCCGCGCGAAGAAATGGGAGCAAGACTGTTTCACCAAGTTGTGGGCACTTTGTTTTACGAAATATCAAATTCACATCAAGTCGTGAGAGAGACAGTTCAGAGCTCACTTCGTCTGCTTGAAAAACTGACACGCGTCCCCTTGCACGAGCTTCTCCGACCGGTTAGAGACGGCGTACTTGTTTCGATTTTTGGAAAGCCTTTACGCGCACTTCCTTTTCCGATGCAGATTGGAAATATTGATGCAATTACCTTCTGCCTCAGTCTCGACAATTCGTTCATTCAATTTAACGGTGAACTGATGCGTTTGCTTATGGAGGCTATGGCCCTTGCGGATGCAGACGACGACGCTTTACTGGCTGCACCTCACCCCCCGCGGACTATGGAATATGGTGTCTACGAGCAATTAGTGCAATTACGAATCGTCTGCATACGACTTCTTACCGTGGCCATGATGAACCCCGAGTTTAATGCGAGCGAACAGGCACAAACGCGCGCGAAGTTTATCGCCGTGTTTTTCAAGACTTTATATTCGAGGTCAAAGGCTGTTGTCGATGCAGCAAGCGAAGGACTGAAGACAGTTTTATCTCAAAATCACAAATTGCCGAAAGATTTGCTACAGAACGGACTCCGGCCTATTTTAATGAATCTTTCTGATCATCGGCGACTGACAGTGGAAGGTCTGAATGGGCTTGCTATTTTGCTCGAGCTTTTGACGAACTATTTCAAAATCGAGATTGGGTCAAAACTCTTGGATCACTTGAAGCTCTGGGCAGAGGCGAGCATGCTGTACCAGTCATCAGGAAAACAGCTTATGAGCCAGAGGAATATAAAGATAATTGCCGCTATTATGAATATCTATCACTTACTACCTGCAGAAGCAAGCCGATTCATGGACGAGTTGGTTACTACCGTAATGCTACTGGAGGATCATCTCAGACGGTACCGCGATAGCCCGTTCCGGCCGGCACTTGTGAAATTCACCGTGCGCTACCCAAAGGAGACAATGGAATATTTTGCTCCAAAGCTTGCCGATCGCCGGTTTGGCAAGATATTTGTGCATCTCGTTAATGACGAGGCTAGTTCAGAATTACGCGAGCTGCTAAGCTCACGTCTTCCGAGCTTGATTTCTCGTGCGCTCGAGATTGCCAGTGCAGACGATAAGTGCAGTGCGGTAGTGAACATGATATACATAATGTCCGGGGTTGCGAAGTTCAAGAAAGACTGGATTGCTCAACAGAAGGAGCCTTTGCTCCAGCTCCTGCAAAGCGCAAACTGGCTCAGAAATTATGCGCGCTTGGCGCCGTTGCAGTCGGATATTCATCTCGGCGTGAGTCAAACTTTGGAGGAATTGTTGAATAATATTCTGGCATACATTGAGGCAAACGAGGGAGAGAGTGACATGATTTTTAAGCTGATCGACGCTATCGCCACCAAGAATATTGACGCAAGTCCAAAGGTGTATGACTATATATTCGATAATATCGTGAGCTCTGACTCAGTGGAAAGACGTCGCTTGTTTCTCAATAAGTCCCTAGACTTCTTTAGTCATTCAGCTACGTCAACAGCAACCAGGTGTTTTATTTCCCAGTATATAATTAACTCAACACTGATTCTCGAAGTGCATCGAAGCAAGGATCTGACTAATCTGGTTGAAAAATCATGGATCGAGGCAGTTCATTTGAAAATCTGGAAACCGGCGTTGAGTGATTTGTCGGAGGACAATTCGGAATACCAAGATCAATATCGAATTCAGCTTCTACAGATGTCTGCGACTCTGATCCATTATAGTCCAACACTGGTGGCTGACGTCCGAAAGGATATTATTAAGGTTGGATGGAATTACATCAAGCTGGAGGATATAATCAGCAAACAAGCGTCGTCTGTATTGATCGCGTACTTTATTGTCGCATACGACACTCCTTTGAAGATTGCATTGCAAATATATGTGCAGTTACTGAAAGCTCATCACAGTGATGCTCGTCTTCTTGTGAAGCAGGCTTTGGACCTCCTGGCACCCGTTCTTCCGAAGAGACTCGGCTCAGAAGGCAGATTTCCATTGTGGGCAAAATACGCACGACGCGTACTCGCAGAAGATGGACACAATGTAACCCAAGTGGTCAACGTCTATCAGTTCATCATTCGACATCCGGATCTATTTTATGAGTCGCGTGACCACTTTTTTGGACTTATGGTCGGAGCAATGCCGAAATTGGGATTTATGCCAAATTCAGCCCTTGAAAATCAGACGCTGTCAGTAGATCTTGCTGAGCTGATTTTGAAATGGGAGAAGACGAGGATAGGAACCGGTTCACCTGATGGAAATTCACCTGCTGCCGGGTCAACGGAGTCAAAGAGTCCGATACAATCGCCAGACTCACGCAAACGTCGATTCGATGATATACAGATATCTTCACCTGCGCCGGCGTCGAATGCTGCCGAGACACGTGCTGGGCAATCTCCCGTACAATCCGAAAAGCCAGCAGAGATACTGGTGCCGTTCTTAATGCGCGAAGCGACGATCACCTATCTAATTCGCTTTGCGTGCATATCTCCACAAAAGGCAACCGAAAATCCAGTAGCGAAACGGATTATTGATATATTGCATCAGTTCTTGGGACCGGGCCTCTGGTCTGAGGTGAATGTTAAGCTTACATTTTTTGAGCGAAGTCTAGCTCATTACGCTCTCAATAGAGATACTCTGGTTACATTTATCAACGCTCTGCAAGTTATTCGGGTGACACTGGACCAGAAGTCAGACGAATGGATTCTAGGAAATCTCGAACAACTAGAGAAGCTTCTTAGTAAATCTGTCCATTCTGATATGGAAGAAGTGCAAGAATGCTTGCAGCCGGTCTTGAGTAGAATTTTGAAAGCGATCGGAACAACGAGCAGTACAACAGATGAATCGGTTCAAGAAGCTGCAGCTGGTTTTACAAGCCTTATCAGCAACGTTGTCCAAGAGAACTTTACGAATTCGCAAGCGCTATCTTCAAGCATACTTTTGGCGTGTACTTTGACGGAATATAGACCTCAGGCTGTGGATCCGTTGTTGCCTGTTCTTATGAAGGCATTTGGAAAGCTATCGAAGGATCATATCATGGCCAATGTTCCTCAGGCCCAAAGTCAGGGCGCTCAGAACCAGTCTGCGACTAGTGCAGCTACGGCTAACGGGGCACCAACGCCGACAAATGGACAAGCAAGCACTGCAGGCAACGCGTCTACAATGAATGGCGCGGCCCCTGCAAATGGAACATCTGTTGGTGCCGGTGCGACAGTGAATCCCGCTGACAATGCGGGTAATACTGATATCGAGCCCAAAAAAATTGTCGGCCTGCTAGAGAAGATTTTGCATATCGGTGCGACCCGTATCGCTCATCTTGAAGATCAACGGCGTGTGTTTTTGAGCGTGTTGACTCAATTAGTTGAACGCTCGAGCGACATCGGTTTGTGTTTCAAAATTCTTGACATTGTCCGAACATGGATCTTCAACAATACCGAACTTGTACCGCTTCTAAAGGAGAAGACTGTTATATTGACGAAGATGATGGTTTTCGAAGTTCGTGGCGACATGGCTTTGACTAAGGCTTTTTATCAGCTCGTTATCGATATTTACGAAGCTCCGGCACTTGCGCGGACGGAACTTACAGTGCGCATGGAGTATGCATTTTTAGTTGGCACTCGAATTAACGACGTTTCGATGCGCAAGCGCTTTATGAAGATATTTGGCGACAGTTTGGACAAAACGTTGTGGAAGCGATTTATGTATGTCATTAAGGACCAAAACTGGGAGAGCCTAGGCGAATACTTATGGGTGAATCAAGCCATGCAACTTCTTTTTGGCTCGCTACGTCTGGACAGCAAAGTTTTCCTACAAGACGACGACTTTTTGCTGCCATCATTTAATATGTTGACAAGCACGATTGAGTCGGAAGGCGAAAATATTATCACTGACGCATTCGAAGGCTACTTGGAACGCAGGAAAATGTTTTTGACAGAGTGCTCCTCGATCCCGTCAAGAAACTTTTTTGAACCCTTGATGGAACTGTTCTATTATGACCCCGAAAGTGTCCGCAGGTCCTGGAATGCGTTCTTTCCGGTGGCATGGTCCACCGTCGCGGCACGTGATCGTCAAGATGTCTCGCGAAATTTTATTGTACTTCTGACGAAGGACTACCATACACGTCAACTGGACAGAAGTCCAAATGTGATTCAGGTTCTCCTTGAGGGAATTGGCAAGAGTAATCCTCCAGTGCAACTTCCTCCTCATTTGGTTAAATATTTGGGCAAAACTTACAATGCTTGGTACACATCGATGCAAATACTTGAAGATGCGGAGCTACATCCACAGACTGACAGCACGTCAGTCCGCGAAAGCAATCTCGATGCTCTCGTTGAGATGTACGCAGCGTTGCAAGAGCGGGATATGTTTTACGGGCAGTGGCGACGACGATGCCAGTACGTGGAAACGAACACGGCAATATCTTACGAGCAAATCGGACTTTGGAACCATGCGCAGCAGATGTATGAAACTGCGCAGATAAAGGCTAGGAGTGGAGCATTGCCATATTCCGAGTCTGAATATATCTTGTGGGAAGACCATTGGATACTGTCGGCGGAAAAGCTACAGCAGTGGGAGATTTTATCAGAGCTTGCAAAACACGAAGGATTTACAGATCTTCTGCTAGAATGCGCGTGGCGACTTGCGGACTGGACGGCAGAAAAGGAACCGCTTGAGCAGTCAATCAAGAGCATCATGGACGTACCAACGCCGCGGAGATATATTTTCGAAGCGTTCATGTACTTACAAAAGTTCTCGCTGAAAGTTGACTCATCGACATCCGAATTGTCCAAGTGTTGCGATGAAGGGATTCAACTTACTCTACGTAAGTGGCATTCACTTCCAGCAAACATTACAAATGCGCATGTTCCTCTGCTACAGGCATTCCAGCAGTTTGTGGAGATTCTTGAAGCGAGTCAATTGTACAAGAATCTACTGACTACCGATGTGACCAATGTGGAGTCGAAGTCACAGGAAATGAAGGTGATCTTACAGGCTTGGCGTGAGCGCCTTCCAAATCCATGGGATGATATTAATGTGTGGGGAGACCTGGTTGCTTGGCGGCAACATGTCTTTTCAGTCATAAACCGTCATTATATTCCTCTGGTACCTCAACTACAAGCGCAATATGGCAATAGCTCGGCCACGAACTCGACTTCTTATCGTGGTTATCATGAGATTGCCTGGATCATTAATCGATTTGCTCACATTGCGCGGAAGCATGGCATGACGGATGTGTGCATTGGTCAACTTACTAAAATTTACTCGTTACCGAACATCGAGATCCAAGAGGCTTTTTTGAAATTGCGCGAACAGGCGAAGTGTCACTATCAAAATCCAAATGAATTGCGTACAGGCCTTGACGTTATTAGCAATACGAATCTGATCTACTTTACGTCTGAGCAGAAGGCCGAATTTTTTACTTTGAAGGCGATGTTTTTTGCAAAACTTGAAATGTGGGATGATGCCAACCAAACATTCTCAAGTGCTGTGCAGATTGACTTCTCGCTGTCGCGTTCTTGGGCAGAATGGGCGTACTATCACGACTGTCGTTTCAAGGCCACAAATAGCATGAGCCATGCCGCACATGCTATCAGCTGCTATATGCAAGCCGCCGCACTTTATCGAAATGGAAAAGTTCGTCGATTTTTGGGTCGCATTTTATGGCTTATTAGCTTGGATGACGGCTCGCAAATTTTGTCACAAGCGTTTGATAATTTTACTGGAGACGTACCTGTTTGGTATTGGATTACCTATATTCCGCAGCTATTGACTTCTGTGTCTCATAAAGAAGCCCGATTGGTTCGCACTATTTTGATGAGAATAGCGAAGAGCTATCCACAGGTATGTTCTTTTGCCGGGCTGTGTTGTGTTTGTGAGTTAACTGACATGTTATTTCAGGCTCTCCAATTTCCCTTGCGCACGACTAAAGAGGACTACACAACGCTACAGCGACAGGCTATGCAAGTTGCCCAGCGTGAAGCGAATAAGCATACCGCCATGCGTGCGCAGCAAGGCGCTGCCGGCGTTAGAAATTCGCCGTCATTGCAGCAGGGTCATTTGCCCATGTCTCCAATGTCACAACCTGCAAATATCGATAATGGCAATTCTCAAGTGGGTGCCCCGGGTACAACTGCAAATGCTGCTCTCATGATGAGCCGGCAAGGTGCCGCGAATAGCTCGCCGGGCATGGCTCAATTGAATGCTGCGGGTTCGAATGGTCCGCTTCAACCGTGGGAGTATGTTGATGAAATTCTTGGCATTTTGAAGACCGCGTACCCGTTGTTGTCCTTGTCTATGGAGACATTCGTGGATCAGATTTTCCAACGGTTCAAATGCTCCGAAGACGAAGATGCATACAGATTGGTAGTAGCTTTGTTGTCCGATGGAGTTCAGGTATATATTAGATGTTCAAAGCCTATCAGAAACGGAGGTATTGATTCTCTTGTTAGTATTTGGGCCGTCTTTCTTTCCCGAAAGATGATGCGAAGTTACCAGCTGCTGCGGAAAGTAACATTTCCAAATTTGCAGAAACTATTTTGCCGAAATATTTGAAAGTTAGTGACTTGAGCTTAGATTGAGTATTATGAGGCAAGAGCTAACACGTTATTATTGCAGGCTGCTTTTGAAGCTGATTTTGTGCATAATATGCCGAATATTCAGACATATGTTACGAAGTTACGCCGTTGGAGAGATAGGTTTGAAGAACGGCTTGACCGCCGACAGTTTACGGAGAAGTTACAGCTTGAGTCCTTAAGTCCGCATTTGAGCGAGTTCCACTATCAGAAGTTTGATGAAATTGATGTGCCTGGGCAATATTTATTGGTAAGCTTTTAATTGCGCGTTAAGTGATATGATCTAACTTTATATTTTCTTTGTTCTAGCATAAGGATTCGAATGCTCATTTTGTAAAGATCGAGCGATTTTTATCCAAAATTGAAATTGTTCGAGCTCAAGGGTTATGCTACCGCCGCATTACAATTAGAGGATCAGACACAAGATTATATCCATTCACAATTCAATATCCAGCTGCAAGGCATTGTCGCCGCGAGGAACGGATCACACAGCTTTTCAGGATTCTTAATAGGTACGCGAACAACTTGATTATTTCTGGGGTCACCTTGGGCTAATTATGATATCTAGTAATCTCGTCCGCCGTAACGAAAGCCGTCGCCGGAACTTGCAGTTTTATCTTGCAGCAGCGATTCCTCTGTCTCCTCATATTCGATTGCTTCAAGATAGTCCAGACTTCAGTTCTATGCAGAGCACATATGAAGACTATTGCCATCGTACAGGTCGGCATAGGGATGAGCCGTTGATGTACACGATTCAGAAGTGGAAGCAAGCGTTAGAGGCTCGACAAGGCGTACGTTTACCTGGGACTTTCTGGGTTGGGAACGAAGCTAATGGAGAAATTTATAGAAGCCGGAGGTGACTGATAAGATTGACATTCTAAGTGCCGTTCAGAATACGATGGTGCCAGGAACAATTTTACGAGATGTAAGTGTTATTTTTCTTTCTTGGCAGCATTGTGCGCTGATAACTGATATTATTTTAGCATTATATGAAACTGTTTAGTTCGTTCAGCGACTTCTGGCTCTTCAGAAAGGAGTTTTCATACTCCTACGCAGGAGTTGCGTTCATGACGTTCATGA
The DNA here is from genome assembly GCA_030556275.1 of Lipomyces sp. NRRL Y-27488. Taxonomy (NCBI): domain Eukaryota; kingdom Fungi; phylum Ascomycota; class Lipomycetes; order Lipomycetales; family Lipomycetaceae; genus Lipomyces; species Lipomyces sp. NRRL Y-27488. The sequence continues at coordinate 41,632 of JAKTPS010000023.1, read as the reverse complement.
TGTGCTTAAGTCAGAGATTGCCACATAAGATTCTCATTTCCAAGACTTCAGGAGTTGCGTGGACTACAGAAACACTTCCTTGTAAGTATCTTCAAATCCGGCTGTGATTTCTATTGCGGTTCTAATTTGATGGTCTGTTGTAGCGTTGCCACCCCACACGGCCACGCCTGCGTTTTTCAGCGCAGAGCCTATACCGTTCAGACTAACGCCAAATCTGCAAAATTTGATGGGACCAGTGGCAATGGAGGGACTGTTTTCGCCTGCTGTCATGATTTTTGCAAGATGTTTGACAAAGCCGGAGTTTGATTTGGAACAGTATTTGACATTGTTTGTAAGGGATGAGATTATGTGAGTTCACCCCATCTTCTATCATTGCCGATGGAGGCATGTTGACTAACATGACACAGATCTTGGTACACCTTTCAACATCGACCGTGTGCACAGGATCAGCAACTTCAGGAGCTGGTGAAGGCGAATGTTGAGCTTATATTGAAGAAGACTGCGTCATTGGCTCAGCCAGGCAAGGGAACAATCCCAGCAAATCAAACCGTGATCGATCTGGTAGCTCAGGCGGTAAATCCTAAAAACTTAGCTTCGACGGATAATGCATTTATGCCTTACTTGTAAATTATTGATATTTTTATAGTTACATTTTTTGTTTTATACTGTTTTTATAGGGTACTTCCGGATATTCTTGTTCTCAATGTCATTCAATCGTAAGATATTTCGAATCTGTAGCTTTACATATCAAACTATTTTTGATTTCTTGACAACGACGCCGAGAGATGAGCGCATATCCTTTCGCTTCTTAAGGAGATCGAGGGGATTGGTAGGATTCGTATTCGCCGTTGAGGTTGATTTCTTAGCTGGAAGTGCTTGCTGCTGTACTTTCCTAAATTGCTTAGCAGCCTCGAATGCTTGCCTGGCTAGCCGTTCGTCCTCTTCATCCTGCCGTTTCTGATCCTCTAGCAATTTCTCCCGCTTCTCCTCGTGGACTTTATCCAGAACTGAATGGGGATCAACGTGCTCAGTCAGAGCATTGTGCGTGCGCATGTCATCTAAAGCGTCGGCAATTTCCATCTCGCGCTTTGCATCAAGTGTACGTGCTTCTAGCTCTGCCATTGCATTATTCTCCTGTTCTTCCTGTTCAAGTCTGTCTAACCTGTCTTCTTCGGTTTCTTCTTTATCTTCTTCGCCTCTCCAAGGTTCGAAATTTCGGACCGCCCCTCGCTCGGAAACATAATCAGAGTTCTTGGGATCGGTCTTGAATGTGATCTCCGCAGAGCATCTCGTGCATCGAATGTGAAATCGCAAAATAGATATGCCGAGGTATTTTTCGCCGGTGGCTTCTTTGCGCGCGTTGAACTTCTTGCCTTTGTAGATGTATTCGCCACAGCTTGTGCACTTCATTGAGAATGGCGACATGAGACGCACAGTCTGCAGCTTCACGACTTCGGTCGCACCCCCTCGTGAGCGTTTCCGCCGCTCGATCTTTGAAGGATCAAAGTTAGGGGGGTAGTATTTATTGATGACTTTGCGTTCAGACATTGCGCTTTGTGTTCAGATCCTTGTCTGATAGGCATTTGATTCGTGATGAAGTGTCCAATTGAGAAAATCACCTAACCCACAATATCACATGATATACCTTTCTCGTTTCACGTGATGTGCGGCTAGAAGAAGCTTAAAGTGACAAACCCAACTTGAGCTTAGTGTCAAATGTAAACCTCAGCCATGGCGTCGTTGTAAGATAAAACGTAAACTAAATTTTCAGTTTTATGAACAGGCTATGCCAAATCTAGAAGAAGCAAAATAAAGCAGTCTAATTGCTGGACCCGCCGTTCAGCTGAGAACACTTTGCCGGTTGCCTTTCCCTATGGTCTTTTCCACAGGTGAATCCATAGTTACATGAGAAGGTATTTTGCATTTGTGGAGTGGAATATCTCAACATTACCTTTACAAGGATAGAGGGGCTTAGGGGAGCTTTCGGGGACAATGGCGCCGTTTCGATTGCTGAGGACGAAAAAGAAAGGGAAAGACTCAGAGTCTATATCTCCCTCAGGCTTGCGATTAGGTGCGAATTCAGAAGATTTATTTTTGCCGGCTTCGTCTCGGTCTTCAGATTCGCGGCAGATTCTTAGCCAACCGACTGTGGCGCAGGTCATCGAAAGTGATTCCGACGATAATGTCAGCGACTATTATGACGCGAACGATCATGTCGACGATCGCGATCTGAATGGTAGTGAGCCTGACATTCCCGTGTCTGTGTGGCAACCGTTCTCGACTGCTGGGCAGTCACCACTACCGGGTGCTTTGATTGCTCGGCGGCATGAGAGCTACATGTCGCTCGATAGCGGCCTTATCAGCCTCATTCCATCCCCGGTTGACGACAGCGAAAATGACGGTGAGGACGACAGTCGTGACGATGAGGACAACTTGCGACCTGACAGTGGCACATCGTGGGGAACGACAGTAACGGTCTCACCGAGCAAGAAAACCCCGGAAGCAATCGCTGTTGCATTGGAGAGAAATATCAACGCGCTGCCAGGTGCGCAGAGGCAGACCGCGATGGCAACTTACACTACCGCTTTTGCAAATTATGAGCAGCGTGCGGTCGTGGACGGTGATAACGAGGATGATGGTAGTGTACCAAGACGAAGCGCAAATGAGGTACACGATAAGGCTTCGCTTGAAGACACAGTGGCGAACATGAGTCTTTCTCTTTCTTTGCCAGATTTCACGCTATCTTCGTTGTCGTCAGCGTCTCCGAATGCTCCTGTTCCGGTATATGAGCCGCCAATCATTAATGAGGACCGAACACCTAGAGTGATGGCAGGGATAAATAAGATGCCACACATCAAGCCCGTCACTTCCTCGCCGAGTACTACTGCCACAACTGCATCATCATCATCATCCTCATCCTCCTCTGCTCCTGAAATAATGGCAATAGGTGGGCATCCGGGCAAGTACAATGAACAATCGAGAAGATCCCACCATATTCGACGAGAAAAGTCCTCTGAGGTCCTTTTGCATTATCCCGCACCAATACCAACGCATATCCGCCTTCCGCCACTTTTGTCGAAGAAGTCGCGGCATCAATTATTGGGCAGCGATTCCACTTCCTCGACGTCGGCTTCGCCGACGAAGTCGTTCATGCCGAGATTGTACCCTGTGACGGCTCCGGTGCTCGATCAAGAAGAAAGCCCTCAGGCTGGGTTTTTGGAGTCTGACAGGGGTACCAATACGGCGATTACAAGAATAGATGCGACAGGACGTAATGATGTGGAACTAGGGCCAGATACGGCTGTTACAACGACAGCATTGCCCACTCCGTATGAAATTGATTTGGGCGGTGTTACAATCTCATCGACAACCTTTGTCGAGCGCAATCAGCCTTCAGAACTGGCTCAAGGGGCTCAGGACAAATCATCGATGCAAAATACAGGCAAACAGAAGGAATATCAACAATCGCTGCAATTGAATAATGAAGTACCCGCAATTGGTAAGACGAGTTTCGTGAAGAAGACGGATTTTACGCGCAGCGAGCAAGAAATGTTATCCAATCCAACGGACACCAATAAGATGGCAGGGAAATTTGCACAAACTGATTCTAGACTTGCTTCTGCAGCGACAGCTGGGCAAAAGAGTGGTACAGCTGCATCAAGACCGCCACAGGACGGGTTGCAAGTGATTTCTCCTGGACCTGTGACTCACAGCAACGGCCTCTCGAGTGTGAAAAGCGAGAGCATTTCCAGTAATCTTATTCGTCGGAACAAGTCGAGGCCGAATCTCTCAGAATATCAAAGGTCGACAATGTCAGTCGAGATCCCTACAGCGCCTCCTTCAGCTAGCGGAAATTTGAATGTTTCTACGAGGACCTCATCACTGGATTACACTATGCAAGATGTGTCAATACCTGGTTCTGTCCGCCCGCCAACGTCGCCATCAAAAGAGAAGCATGTTCCCGTGCCCCATTTTTTGAGGAACTACGTGTCCTCGAACCAACCAAAGGGATTATCAATATCAAACAGCGCAGAGACTCTTCTGGACAGCAGCACGAATGGACAGCCGCAAATAAGGACAGGCCATGTGTCAGTTCGACAGCAACAGCGGAGGACTAAACAGCCGTCACAACCGCAACAGCAATTACATCAATCTTCATATGGTAATGGGCCTGAACGTCAAGCGAATCCGCAAATTTTGGAGCGTAACTTGTCGCCAGTTGCGGCAGTGTCTGTAGCTGGCGAGGAGCGCGATCGTGTTGATCACAGTCAAGAGGACACATCCAGGACGGAAGTTGTCGAGAGGTGGCGCCGAAATGTTTTCACTGGTTGATTTTGTGCTTCCAATTTATTTTTATATTCCGCTGTGGTCATGTTTCGTAACAAACGTTGTATTATTGACACTTTCGCACTTGGTTTATTCTTGATTAAAATTGTACGGTATCTTTGTTTTCAGTGCTCAGGACTAAACAGAGTAACTCTCTTCTTTAAAGAGATTTTTTTCCGCGAATTTTTTCTTCAAATTTACTGAAAGCAAATCAGTAGCAAATAATGTCAATACTGTAGCTCTAAAAATTCCATTAGCGGTCCAATACAAGCTGTATTTACAAGTATAATTAGATCCACCTTGCCCAAAACTAGTTAAAAGAAAATAGTAAACTATGCATCAAGTACTCCTCCCAAAGGTATGTGCCATGTGAAAAATAAATCCAAATATCTCGAGAATAATAAGCAAATCGAGAAGTACATGTACAAAACACCGTTACATCATGTCCAGTCCCATAACTGGTCGCAGATTGAAATGATATCCAAAAGATTGCAAAGAACAACAAAGCATGAAAAGTACAATCTAATTCAGCGAGTCATACCAAGCATATCCGGTAAAAGACTGATACTCAAAAATGAAGACGCATCATAATCCCTGCTGGACAAAAGATTGGTCAGTCTCCAGCATCGAAACCTTTCCGTCCATGCCGGCTGGTTTTTCGCTTTCTGGTGCTGGAGTGAGAGGGGCCCGATCATTGCAAACGTCATGGTGCAAAATATCCTTTCCAGATGGTAACTCGAGATCGGAGTTAAGAGCTTCGATCGATGTGTTATCTGTAACCAGTTAACCAATAGCGCAGAAATCAAGACATTTTGCATATCGTACCTCCTTTGTCAGATATTTTTGCCTTAGCAACATCGTCCTGATAGTCGGCATCAAAAATGCCAATGCCGTCATTTTCAAGTTCGGAATGACTAACGTCATCATCGATTTCAATTTCCTCTACATCATCATATCTATCATCATCATCGCCACTTTCGGCATCGTTATCGACGTCTTCATCTAACTCATCGTCTTCGTCATCGCCATCTATCGCGTCTTCGAACCAAAAGTCGTCGTCAATATTTTCTTTCTCTTTAGCCGGAGCAGCGTATACTTCCGCGTCAGGCATGCTATAGCCTTCGGGAATATCCTGCTTCGAAGCTTCCACAATTCCTATTCTAAAGGATTAGAAAAAAAGCGTTGCACACAAACTATCGACGAGTAATCGACACGTACGCCTAGCAATCAAGTTATATTTTTCACGATCTGACCGAAATGCAACGGCAGCGTCGACATTCGCTGGTGAATCGGGATTCGGGTCCTCAAGAAGCGACACAATCGAAATCAGTACAGACTCGACGCTCTGTGCCGGACTCCAGCGTTCCTAAAGTGATATAGCTGGTTAGAGTATACATCAACGTGGCGAAAGGTGGTCTGACATACGGAAGGTGCTTCGCCAGATGTATCATCCTCGCCAGCGTGAAGAATAGATATACAGAGTTTCCCATCTTTGTAAACGTTTGGATGGTAAAAGGATCGCAGAAAGCGAAAAGAAGGTGGGCTGAACGGGTAGTCGGGCGGGAACTGAAGTTCAGCCTGCGACGGTTAGCAGCATTTTAAGGCGGTCGCTCCTTCGCCCTCCCTTTCACTGTAGCCCTCCAGAACGTCTTTAAAGCAAAAGCTTACCTTGAAGTAGCCTCCGTAGTATATCGAATCTTTGTTCAAAACCATGACGGCAATATCCCTGCAACCGTATATTAGCCGCGGATGGATAACGTCGCGGATTGTAGAGTAAAAAGTCACCTGCATACCAAACATAAACGTTTCCATCCTTCAGCTGCATTATAACTACAGTTAAAATTGATTGTCCCGCGAAGCAAGTTTGAAGGTCAGTACTTACTTCAATGCGAAATGCAGGCATGGCCGCTTTTGGGTCCGTCAGCTCCTTGAACTGCTTCATGAGCAACGACGCACTTGCGAATTTGGACATTTCCACCAGCTGACGAAAACTAATGGACCAACTTATTAGAGAGTGTGAGGTATTATGAAGCGTTCTGAACAGAAAAGAAGTTCACAGAGAGTGGCAACTGCACATGTGAATGCCGTCGTGCTCAAGCGGCCAGTCCGGAAGTTTACGAGCGGCGCGCAAATTGTAACCGACAGCGCCGCAACTTCGAACCAGCATCTAAAAGTATTGACACGGTTCTAAACCTGAGGCTGCACAGTGGAACCCGCTCTTCGCAATCAAACCGTGGACGCCACTTCGCATCGGATCACAACTTCTTTCAGACAGGCAAATAGAATACATCCAACCCACCAGTTTCCCGTCGGCCTACGAGATGCCAAAGATAAGTAGATTGACTGCCGTTATATTCCAAGCAAGATTTATGAGAACTGACTTATTTCTGCGTGCACTATTTCTGCGACTACTGTGATGGTATGCTGTTCTGCTGGTGTATGCTGTGTTTTCTAGCTGACGCAGATATCCAGTCTTCCTTACACACGACTCGATCAGTGTTAGGCGCGCCCACAACAGTGGACGAAATCATATAAAGAACGTAATTGATTATTATCAACGTATGGGATTAATTTTTTACTCTCTACTTCTAGAGGATTTTACTAAACCTGGCTGCTGCAGAAATTAGCCAGGAGCAAGCACAGGCTATCATCGACTCGATAACAAACCAATACACAGCAGACGGCAAACCGAATCCCGCAGCCCGCGCTCTTCCATACAAATTTCCTAAAAATGCCGCTCCTCCGCCGCCGCCTCCCGTGCTTCCCGGCATGCCCATTCCACCACCTGGAAGTCTCCCAATTCCACCTATGGGATCATTTCCCATCCCCCCTCCAGGAATGCTTCCAATTCCACCGTTAGCTGGTTCAGCCGGTCAGCATTCGGGAGGCATAGCAAGTGGTGCGCCATTCATGCCTTTGGGTGCTTTCCCCGTTCCACCGCCAGCTGGATTACCGTTACCTCCGTTACCAGGGGGAATGCCAATTCCACCTCCGGGGATGCTACCAATACATCCTCCCGCTGGCTTTTCCATACCGGGCAATATTTCTGGAAACCCGCAGTCACTGCCTCCTGGGGCATTTCCTCCTGGGGCATTTCCACCTTCGTCCTCCATTCCCTCGTTGCCTTCTACACCTGCGCCTGGTATGGCTGCTCCTCCAGGTGTTCCGCCGTTTCCACAAGCCTTGGGAACTGGTGGTTATGGTAGCGGCGCGCCGCCCGGAATTTCGTCCGCTCCGGGGTATAGGCGGTAATACGACTTGCTAAAAAGAAGAGTTTGTGATATGTAAGATATCTATTTACAATGGTGTACAATAGACATGAAGTAGAATTCAATTCGTTGCAATTGCGACCTAGTTCATATATTTACTGTCTCGAAATCACTTGGGAGTGACCTCATTCATGAAAAATTACTGTCAGTTAAATGGTAGCATATGCCATTGCGTTATTAGCAAATACAACCGACCCCTCAACCAACTAACTGCATCAAAATTAATCCAAAACTATATACTACTCAATGTGTTCAGGTTCATGCAATAATATTCTTTGTGGATTTGTTAAAAAATTCTAATATATTCATACTCTTCTTGCGAGAGACGTATGTACGGTCGCCTTTCGATCTATCCGCCTTTTGCAAATTCTTACTGAGAGTAAGAGGTGCCTCGCCGATATTGCGATCACTGACCACAAAATAAGGCGAGTGTTCGAGCGTACCACTCCCGCTCCATCCTCGGATATGAGAATCGTCACTTGACCCAGCAGAAAAATGTCGATGATCACCAGAATCAAGTCGAGAATCGCCGGTAAAGCCACTGCCTTCAGTAATAGGCGCTGTATAAGCATGACGGGACGAAAAAGTCATTGGACTACTACCTATCAAGCTATTTGTACTACCCTCACCAACGCATCCCTCGTAGCCCAACTCCGGCGAATAGTATGACACAGGATTCAAAATCTCAGAAGACTTGCGATGAACTGCATTCGAACTTGACGCAACAAATCTAGAAGGTGACTTCGAGTGCGATTTCGGTACGAATTTATCTGGCGATTCAGACGAGCCCGATCGAGACGACTTCGGGGTCGTATTTGGACTTCCAATGATCCCTGTGAATCCAAGACGGCTAATCATAGATAGCTTCCGTGCCGAATGTCTTTTCGTCTGCACTATTGGTTTCTTTGCGCCAAACTTGTTCGTTACTGGTGACCTGGGAGAATGTTCTCCCAATTCAAAGTTATCTTCCACCGCAAGTTTCGGAAAAGACCTCTGAGTATGGCATCGAAGAAAATCATCTGAGACTTCAGAGGCAGGCAAGCTAGCCGAAGGCTCCACTTTGTTTCGTTTCTTCTCTTCTGACTGTGCTCCATGCAGGTCGAAAGAAGGGCGCTCCGTAGCGACGTCAGGCATTTCGGGCGCTGGGCCGCTTTCTGTTAGTTTTTCACTCTGTTGGCCCTTGTTGTAATTTGTATATGACGGTGGCTATGATCAGTTAATCTCATATCGGCGAAATAATCTTAAAATGGCTCGTCTCACCTTCGTATCTCGCAGTTTATCGGGAGTCAAGTCCAGCTTATACATAACATCGCTGCTTAAAAGCCTTTCGAATCTTGCATGTTCTCGCTCGCGCTCCGACACTGTAGGCCTAGTGTCTCCGTGTTCACCTTGTCGCAGTTGAAATTCGTCCTCGAAAAGCTCGCTAGAAATCCAGATGTACTTTCGCACGCGCGCAGCAGGCGCCGCTTTGTCAAAGCCCAGAATCTCAGCTTGTGAGCCACCGGGTTGACTGAAGGTACTAGTCGATACATGCCTTGTATTGTCGTCGATATTTGGATCCCCAGACGGGCCATAACCCAAAATTGGAGCAGAATCCATTAGAGCTTTTGGCTCGTAGATGCTCGCGGTCTCCTTTCCATCTCTAAATCCTTCTCCAAACGATCGACAGTCATCTGAGATCACAGAGACTGAGTCGGCAGCATCTTCCTCATCCAATTTCCGATGCAAAACCTCCAGTGGTGTCTGGCTATTGCTCGCCTCATCATGCAGGCCATCTTCGGCAATCTTGTCCAGATTTGAACGGCTAAAGCGATAGACCGATCTTGCAGGGGTTTGTGATTCGTCAGATGCAGATGGGACACACTGATCCAGCAACCCTGGCGCTTTCGCTTCGATCTCCAGGCTATCATCAATTTTTTTTTCATGAGAAATAATGTCATATTGCGTGTCTTGAGAAGCCGACGGGATAGACTCCAAAATACTCAGCGATATTGGTCGATCTTGAGGAGTATACGACAGCCTCCATCGCTCAGCATGCGCTGCAATATTAGACTCTTGATATTCTTGTGTATCAGAGTATGAAGTGCCTCGTTTTGCGATAGCGGGACTGTCAATGAAGACTGGCTCTGGCATTGAGGCAAAGCTTTCGTACAAAGATGACCGTTTCTGGCTGTGGACACTGATTGCCCGAGATTTTCGGCGCTCTTGAATTAGTGCGGGCGTGATTGATCCTCGGTCAGAAAAATGAGATGCATAGACAACAGCTGACAACGTCGAGTCAGTAGAGTCTTGCTCAACAGCCGACGTGACAGAGAGATGTTCATTTTGAGGTTGCCGAGTATACAGAGCCCCCTGACGATTTCCTCCATTGACAGCAACAGGTATAGCGACAGGTGTCTCAAATGTTTCAACATCCTTGTTGATCTGCATGTCTCGAGAAGCGACTGATGGCGTGCCATTGGCGCTAGAAGATAGGGCAGGAGTATGCGGACTTGAACCACGACTCGCGAGATGAGACGATCCAAGAGGAGGTGTGAGTCCCTTGAGGTCCTTGGTCCGCTTATGCCACTGACGCCATATTCTGCTAATTTGAGGATCGACAGCAAGTTTATCAACGTCCGTTTCGTCGAGGCAAACAAACCCCGGAGTGACCGGTTGAAGAGCGGCAACCGCAACGATGTGGCGACTCAAAGCGGCGCGACCTGCGACTAGGAGTGCATGCTCAGCAACAACCTCAATTATGGCGGTAAGAAAAATCGTGGCGATCGGGGTAATTGGGTCAGATTGGGAAGAGAGAGAAGAATGCGAAAATAAGCTGCGCTTGTCCGGTGTGTGTGCGACAACGTCGGATTCCTCAAGATTGCCAAGAGACGAGTAGACCATGCAACGTATTCGTGCTGTGCGCCATGCTAGGTTGGCGTCGAACTGGTCTTGTAAAGACTGAGACGATGAGGTCGACAGCAGTTGGAACTGCTCCTGAGGCGTGACGGGGAACGATTGTAATTCTGCCTCGGCTTCCGCAACCGCGTCCGACCCAAGCTGATTCTTAAAAATATGAAGAACCGCGTCACGCAGAGAATTTCTTGAGGATGATCGTGCGCGGGAGAGAATGTGCAGGAGAAGGTGATCAAGAAATGCGTTGAGGGTTGACAAGGCATTGGGAGTAAGTGGCAGCGCACTGAGACCGTGAGCGCGAAGAAGCGGATCAGAACTAACGACCGCTAAAGCTGCCGAAGACGCAACGTATATCGGATCCAGTCCCGGGTGGCCAGACTCGGGCATTGGGGGCCAGCTCTTGTCGTCGTGCCGCCGTCGTGACTGTGGACAAAGTCTGGGGAAGCGGCGGCGGGTGTTCTAGAGGTTTGCAAACCGGCGCATAAGACCTGGTGCAAGGCATTCGTACCTGTCAGCAAACTCCCAACGACCAAACTCCCAACGAGCGGGGCGTAACAAGATCGTCATATGATATCGCACACGATCCATTTCACCTTTTGCACCTCAACACTGGGATCCGATTCGCGCTTTCATCCAAATTCTAGCTTCAATTGATGCACCATGGTTACTCGGTATGGTATGTATTTTATTGTACATATGTGCTTTTAACTTGCTTTTGGAAAGCTGCGGATAACTGAACTAACTGAGCAGATGCTCACGTAACTCTTACGCCGCTTCCACTTGAACGGCCCGTCTCGGCAGGACGTCGCACTGTAGCTTTCAGTTTTTTACAACGCTCGCTTAAGTTGACGGCCAACAGTCAGGGGGTATCATATGCTGTTATTGGCCGATCTTCGCATAATGCTTCCAAGCGGCTCAACATCGCTGCCGACAATGCATACTTCAACCTTCCAAACATCTCTCGAAATCACGCTACTGTCTTCATTGACTCGAGCGAAGACAAAATATTGAAGATACGGGACTGTGGCTCTCTTCATGGTACTTTTTGTGGCAGTCAACGTATCTGTACGCTGGGTACTGTTCTGCATCACAACGACATCATCACTTTGGGAACGAATATCGAGTATCAGGGCGAATATATTCCCGCTCAGCGCTTATCCGTCTCTATCGAGTGGGTGGAAGCAATGTCTGCTACAGCAGACAGTGCGAGTCTACCTGTTGAAATTGTTCCGATCACATCTCCGACGTCAGGATATGGGATTTGCGAGATTTCAGACTCTGAAGACGCTGACCTTACAGTGATCGAATCACCTGACCGCAGTTCATGCGTCCCTGCAGGAATGAGGTCTAGCGAGCTTGAACCCTCACCGACGAGACGGACTAACGATAGTCAAGAAGATAATAAGAAGGCAAGAGACTTTAGAATGCCCCAGCTGAAAGCAACGATAGTTCGTGGTATGCCTCCCGCGCCTGACGAGGCTGACCATTCTCCTTCGGTTGCTTCCACGTCTTCGGTTGGAGCACTGTTGTACGGTAACCAAGAATCATCGTCATCTTCCTTACCTTCAAATGTCCTGGGATTGGTTAGACCTCTGCTCTTAAACAGACCTACTATGTCATCGTCAGTCAGAGCTATAAGAGAAGTGAGAGAACTTGGTATTCGGGCCTGGAAATCGTTACCGCTGTCGGACTCTTTGAGGAAGAAGCGAAAGAACGATGATAGGGACGATGAGGACACCCAGGACACCCAGGACACTGAGAACTTTGAGGCTACCCTTGAGAAGCGCGAGACAATTTCAGCAGAGAATGCTCCTATTGTCTTGGGGAGTAAAGTTATGGACGATATTCAAAATGAGGAGCTTGACGATTTGTTTGAACATGTTCGGAGTCCAGAACCTTTAAAATGTCAAGCTGGTGTTGGTGCGGATCCTGCTTCGCCACGTGAAGCTGACTTGCCTGGAAGTTCTCCGCTACGTACTCTGCAGACGACATCCACCAATGATAATTCGCCTCGTGGAGAGGATATCTGTGGCTCTTCCTGTACGGACGTTGCTGTTTCTGTGTCGACCGATATCGGTCGGTACGAACATCCTGTTCGCAAGCGTATAAAGCTCACCATTGGCAATCGGGATTTGCGGCGAAATGAATTGTTAGGATCCTCAGGTTTTGAGTCGTCTTCCCCGAATATTTTTTCGTCTCCTGCCTCATCTTTGATCCCGAGCCGAGGATATATGACCGCGACAGCTGTTGGCGTGGTTTTAGGCAGCGTTGGTACATTTGCAGCCCTTCTTTCTTCTGCGGTTAGTGATATGGAATAGTGATTAGTTTTTCGAGGGCAAGGTAATGGATCAAAGTCTGCTACTTGGTTACGACCGGGATGAGTTGGTCACTGGCGTGTTTCGGCGAGTGGGTATTGTGAAGCGTTCTGAGTTAGTTCTAAATTTTTTTAATGGTGTTTGCGGTGTTTTAACTTGACTAGTGCCCATTCCCACTTCATTGTGGTGTGTGTGCTTAATAATGTATGTGGAATCACTGCTGTGAATTAAATTTCTATAGTTGACGACGACTACTGACATGAAGTAGCAATCAAGCCCACATTACAAATCGTCTTCTCATGCCATCCCCGATTCACCATAAATTCGTGACAAGTGCAATGGGATAACAAATTGCTAATGCTACATCAAATCTAAGCTTGCTAATATACTGGTTGGATTGTCTCCATCCCTTCGCTTTCTGGCAATCCAAAATACGGAATCATAAACCCAGCGCCCAAGAGACCGCTCGTCTGAAGCGTATGTCGTCTTAATGCCAGTCTCAATCTTCTCAAAAACAAAACCAGAATCTTCAATAACTTTGATCAGATAGTCCAAAGGAAGTTCGACGCTCAGATTGTCGTCCTCGTCTTTTGAGCTGTATTTAGAGTCAAAACCTTCGCTTATATTCTGTTGGTCTTCGAAATGATACAACAGCGGTCCGAAATTTATCCAATAACTTTCTTTGGAATCGCTCAGAGCGTATCTGATAGTGTCAATATATTGTAGTATATTGTGCGCTGTGTCAATAAAAAATACCGTCGCAATTGCATCCCATTTCTCTTCAATATCTTCCGTGCCGCTACTTCGTCCATATATCTCTGGAAAAGACCCAGCGCTAAAAGAAAAGTTCTTTGCCGTGGATATTTCATTTGTCGAAGGGCATATGTCAGGGAATTCAATCGGCCGAACTTGGTCCCCACGATGACCATGCTGCGAGAAGCTGTGAACAAAAGGATATATTGTGTATTCATTTTGTTTAGAAGTGCTATGAAGTTTGATATAGGTGAGTTTCTAATTATAAATGCGTCAAAAGCTCTTCTAGGAAGCATACTGATTCAATATAAAACTTGACATGATCAGCATGTGATACGAAAATTCGTTTCCCTGCGATTGATAGCCTTACAGGTCGTGAGCAAGTCAATAGCAATATATGCAAAAACAAAGTATATGCATGCGTACCTTCGCAGGCAATATCGTACGCCAGTCTTCCGAGTCCGGCACCCGGCACTAAAACGCGCTTATGCTCTCTTACAATATGCCAGTACTATCGTCAGCTCAGTACATGTAGATCGTACTGCAGCACGTACCTTGTCTCGTTAGGAAATAGTTCGTTCAGAGTCCTTATCACTTTTCCGTAGCATATTTCTCGTTCTGGAGCACCTTCAATACTCCAATCCCTGAATATTTGCTTCACCGTACTTCGAGTCTGATCAACCTGTAATGAAGACGCTCCTGCCCATTCTCTCCTGTCCTGGGGGGCCTCAAACTCATTTGCAGCAAACTTGGCAACAATATTCAAAAAAGCTGCGTTGGAGTCAATTGCGCTGTCGATGGCATCCAAGTGATCGCAGTAAAAGGGTTCAAGAAGTTCACGGTGTCGCGAAGAGAGACGTTCGAGAGCCTGCCGACGAGGACTTGTAAGATTATACTGCGCTGCTTTTCCATATACCAAAAAGGAGTTCCTAGGACTGTGTTAGAAAAGGCATGCACCATAAAAGATATTGATAGAACAAGCGAACAATGTAGATGTCAAAGCTCTCCGTTCCAGAATGGCGTCATCTGGAGACCCACGCGATGCATTAATTTCGTGATCCTGAGGCCCTGTAGACACGCGTGAGACATCATATTCGTAATCCATATCCATCAGAAAAAGAGCAATAGATAGTAATTTGATCGGTATTTTTGAAGCCTGTTCTAGATTTCAACAGAGATTGTGAGCATCCGAAGTTCTGACGTAGGTTGTTACGCCTTTCGCATCGGTTTAGGGTAAACGGACTGCAAACCATTTGGGAATTTTCTCCCAAGCAATATGCGATGATTTCTTCGTTGTTGAAGTCAGATATAGTGGAAAATCCCGCGCACATATACATTCATGGACACTGACAGTCGCAAACGAAAGCGAGAGAGGAGAGAAAAGATAAAAGACAGAAAAGACAAAGAAGATAATGAGGCCCTAGAAGAGGATTCCAAGCATGCTTCTTTGTTGAAGAAGTATCGTGCCCATGTCACGGCAGAAATTTCACCAAGCGGTACAACTGAGTTTAGCACAGAACATGACGACGATGCCTCGAATAAGGACCGAGACTCCACCAGACCAGCTGGTCTTGTTCCTCTTCCTCAGCCTGAACGGGCCTTGATCTCGACGTCGCTACCTGCCACGCGAGAGAAGTGGATCGCGAAGCCGATTTATGTGAAACCTACTACAAGCAAGCCATTTCCCGCTCTTGGTCTATCCGATAAAATGGTTCAAAATCTGGACTCCATGGGGTTTCACAAAGCTTTTGCTGTGCAATGCGCTGTAATTCCATTGTTGATTGATGATATGACTGAGTTATCACCAGATATGAAGCCGTCTGTGCTTGTCAATGCGTCAACTGGAAGTGGAAAGACGTTGGCCTATGGCATTCCAGTAATCGAGGTAGATTTTTTTCAATTTTGTGTTGTTGTTGAGTGCGACCACTAGATGATTTTTATTAGGGACTCGCGAACAGAACTGTGCCACGTATTCGTGCTCTAGTTATACTGCCCACAAGACCATTGACCCAGCAAGTTCGTAATGTTTTGGAATTACTCGCTCGCGGCACGTCTTTGAGGGTCTTTTCACTACGAAGCGACAGACCGCTTAGCGATGAGAAGCAATTGTTGTAAGTTCGGAATATTCGTAAATGTGCGTGCTGCTTTTAACAATTAGCAGAGAGGACAGCACGCCGGACATTATTGTGACAACGCCTGGTCGCCTTGTCGATCACATACGATCGACGGAAGGATTTTCTTTAGAATATTTGCGCTATCTAGTGATTGACGAGGCTGACAGACTTCTGAATCAGTCATTCCATGACTGGGTTGGTGTTGTTATCGGCGCATTGAACGAGCGCAACTTGGATTATAACTCCTTGACGGCATTTACATATAAGTCTCACGTTCAGAAACTGGTATTTTCGGCAACTCTGACCAGCGATGCCGGAAAATGGGCTAGTTTGCATATTAAACAGCCGCGATTAATTATCGTTGGAGATAAAGCAAAGGCCGACGAAGCAGAAGAGGAGGATTTTGCAGTGCCATTTACACTAGCAGTACGTGTTTCAGTTCACATATTTTTTAACTTTCTCTAATTGTGAGAATAGGAGTACATGGTTGAGTATGACGACACATCGACTAAGCCGCTTATTTTGCTCAATCTTCTTTCGCAAGAAGAAGTTAGGGGGCAATGTTTAATATTCACAAGGTCCAACGAAACTGCAGCCAGACTAGCGAAGCTGCTTAGTATTTTAGACAACCAGCTGCGTGCATCGTCCAGTGTCGTCCCGTATCGGATAGGTCTTGTTACCGGAGATATCAAGCAGAATACGCGCCGGCGAATGCTTCGAGAACTATCGCGCGGGGAATTAGATTTGTAAGTCTTTTTACTAGAGTGATGTAATGAGTCTATATTTTGTTGGGTGCTGATAGGATACAGGCTGATATGTACGGATATTATCGCTCGTGGCATTGATATTGAATCGATAACTGATGTTGTTAATTATGACGTACCAATTGGTGCCCGTGAATATGTCCATCGAGTTGGTCGTACCGCACGCGCTGGCAAGGATGGAACTGCTTGGTCTCTTGTTTCTCGGCAAGAGGCAAAATGGTTTAAACAAACTGTGAAAAATATCAGACGAAGTAAAACTCAGAAGCTGAAAAAAAGAGAGGTCGCGATATGGGACGGACAGGAAAAGGTGTACGAACAAGCACTAGAAGCACTAGAACGAGAAGTGAAGGGTATATAAGTAAAGAGAGACAATGGACATTCAAATTGCACAAGTACTGCTTTGTCAACAGTTCGTATTTCCGTAATCGGCAAGGATGGCGTGGTTAGGGTAATAATTAAAGTGTAAACTCTAAATTGTAGGGCTTGCAACTTAGGGCACGTGCGTCCGAAAAGCAGTCACGCGCAAACGTTTTTCACTGAGAGCACACTCCCAAGCGGTGCGACCAGCTTGTTCCCAACGACTTCCTGTACTCTTGTGAAAGGGCGAACTGCAATTCGATCAATATTTCGGTATAGCTTTTCGACAACATATCACAATGGCTGGAACGTGAGTGGGTCATGTTTACTTTATATCTGTTCATCGACGAGAGGCGGACTTCTTCTACGACGTGGCTGTGATTTATTTTACGTCGCGGTTCTCTTTTCAGACTTCCTTTGGTTTCTTCAAGACAGTGACGTGAAGTGGGATGTTCTTGCTTCGCTTGCTGGAATGAAGGTTGTGAGATTAAGACTACTGGTCTAATGTGACAAGTCTTTGTCTTGAAATACATATATGAGGTCGTCACTTTTGCAAGAACACATGCTGGAAGGCATTGAAAGGTTTCATTGCACGACGACCTCTTCTGCAACAGGTTAGCATTTTTGGGAGTGCTGGCTTGTTCTGCAGGTTATGTCTTCACTGTTTTTCGAAATAGTATTGATTAAATATATTTCCAGGCAGATCGATGAGTGCTCGTGGAAGAACTCGTTGCCAGGAGTCAAATTTGTTTCTGAAGGGAGTTTCTGACATAGTGTTAATAGTACCGTCCCTACTGCTGACCAGGTCCTTATCCCGGAGACTCTTCTGAAGAAGAGAAAGGCTCTGGACAAGGTCCGCGAGGAGAAAATCGCCGCCGCTGTTGCGAAGAAGGCTGTAAGTAAAATATTTTGTTTAGTTGTATTTCGATGAATGATGATACTTTACCAAATAATTGGCTAGCCTACGGGCGATGTTGTCATTATGTTAACCATCTTTCGGGACTGATCATCGAGTCAACGACTGTTTTGTTGTCAAGTCTTAATGGCTGCTAATGTCTTTGATTCAGGCCAACAAGGAGAAGCGCAAAGTCATCTTCGAGCGTGCTGAGAAGTACGTCAAGGAGTACCGTGAGGAGGAGAAGGAGAAGATCCGCCTTGCTCGTCTTGCTAAGAAGGAGGGCAACTTTTACGTCCCCGCTCAGCCCAAGCTTGTTTTTGTTGTCCGTATCAAGGGTATCAACAAGATTGCGCCCAAGCCCCGGAAGATCCTTCAGCTTCTGCGTCTTCTCCAGATCAACAATGGTGTTTTCGTTAAGTTGACGAAGGCTACTGCCGAGATGCTGCGAATTGTTGAGCCCTACGTCGCCTATGGTTACCCGAATCTTGCTTCCGTTCGCTCGTTGATCTACAAGCGCGGCTACGGCAAGGTTCTTCGCCAGCGTATTGCCCTCTCTGACAACGCTGTCATTGAGGAAGCTCTTGGCAAGTACGGCATTATTTGCGTTGAGGATTTGATTCACGAAATCTATACTGTTGGCCCGGCTTTCAAGCAGGCGTCGAACTTTTTGTGGCCGTTCAAGCTGTCGAATCCCTCCGGCGGCTGGGGTGTGCGAAGAAAGTTTAAGCATTTCATCGAGGGTGGTTCGATTGGTGACCGGGAGGAGAAGATCAACCAGTTGATCAAGGCTCAGAACTAAGAGTAGATATCTTATATAAAAGTTGTTGTAAAAAGGCGATTTGTTGTATTTTATGGAAGGAATCTATAAGTAACTTGAATGGCTTTCATTGTAGTCAGATTGTGAGTCTGGACGAGGTGTGGCGTACTTAATTAAAAGCCTCGAGGGTTGCTAGACCCGTATCGATTATCAGCACTTATCATAGGCAATTGACCTCATCTTCGCCTTCCCAACATTGCAATATCGTGTCTGGAGAGTTCGCGTGTCTCCAAGACCCATTTTTGTTTCTGCCTGGTCCGCCATGTCAGAAGTCACAGACTTCGCCGGTGCTGAGGTGCAAACCGGCGCACCATTCTCTGCAGACACTATCGCGACCTCCATAGACAATGCTGCCAAATCCTGGGACGAATCTACCTACGACAACGGCGTTATTTTAGCGGCTGAAGATGCCGTCGATGCTATGCCGGTCGATGAGACTTCTAATGAGGTTGCCGAAGTTAGCGTGGTGCCTGGCGATAAGGATATTATCGATAGCGAATCTATTGAGCCTGAGGAGTCGGAAATGGATCTCGAAATCGCTACCACTTCCGAGGCTGACACACAAGACCTTCAACAGCAAGAAGAAGAAGCATTGCAGCGTGAGAAAGGTATTGACAATACAGAGGCACTGGAAGCCGCTACCGAGAGACCAGAGCCGACAGAATCTTCGGAGACCGCCATGGAGGAGACTGCTACTGAGGAACCCGTAATCGAAACTGTCGATGGAGAAGTTCCCCCCATCAACGATCTACAATTTGAAGGTCCAGTTGAGGCTGTCGAGCAGTCTCTAATTGAGCCGACTGAGGTACAATCGCCGGAACAGACCCAGTCAAAAGTACCACGAGAAGAGTCCAATAAACTCTTTGCGGACGACATCGAACCCGATACGCCGGAAACGTCCTACGATTTGCTTGGCTCAACAGCGCCAAAAGTAGCATCTCCTATCACGGTCGTAACTGGATGGTCAACGCAGGCATCTGCATCTGAGTCATTAGACTCGCCTGATTTTCCAGTCACGAGATTGTCGCCTCTGCGGTCATTTCAACGAATACCGGACAATACAACGGCCCCGCCAGTATTGGCGGCGGCAATGGCCGCGCCGGCCAAGTCAGAGACCGAAACTGACAGTCTGCCGCCGCGACCAACGACACCAATAATGAATTCATCGACCACCAATGTCGTATCTCCAAGAAGTGAACCCGGCTCACCGGAGAGCTCTAGAGCGGACTACGGAGAGCTGCCGCCGGAGCTTGTATCTATGGCTGACAGGTAAGTTTTACTTTTAATCTACTTGTTTCCGTTCAGATAACTAAGCGGGATGTTGGCGCAGATTTGTGGAAAGTGTGCATCAGATGATAGATTCTCGAGCGTTATCCCCAGAGAGACTATCTGAGTTGTACCAAGATTTCTATATCACAGTGCAGGACAAAGCATCCGCCGTACTGCGTCGAAATAATCTTCGTCGGACTTACGAGGTCCAAATGCTCTCGTACGAAGAAATCGCGAAGAAGAAACGCGAACGCCGGCAAAAGGAATCCCAAAAGTTGCTTTACGAAGACCTTGTGGAGAAGAAAGTGTGCGAGGAAACTTACAACGACATTTTCGTTTATCAAGGGAGTGACGACGAAGCGAAGGATGCCACTCTCTCGTCTAAGATTGCTGCGCTGAAAGTAATTAATATCGCTATGGAGCATCTGGGTGTGCCAGAGCTGGAAGATTCACAAATTTTGCCACTACTTGTACCTGCTGAAAATGCGCTTAAAGATATGGTTAACAAACATTCCCCGAAAGAGAAGCTTACTTTGCTGATATCCGCACATAAGCACATTGTTGGTATGGTATTCCTGCGACTTCGCGACTTCTTTATTTATCACCGTATATCTAACAATGAATAGATGTTCTATCGAAGATGAAACTAGCAAATGGATCAAGCGCACACTCTGGTGCGGACTTCGTGTTGCCTGTTTTGATTTTTACAGTGATTCACGCCAACCCGCCTTGCATATCATCCAATTTATCGTTTATCCAACGCTTCCGGTCATCAAAAACGATCAACGGTGAAACGGCTTATTGCCTTACGAATTTTGTATGAGAGATTTGCAATGGTTTGCTGTTTCTGGCGCTAACTGTGTATAGGAAGCAGTGGTGGCGTTTTTGGAGACCGTGGACTTGACTACGCTTAAGTTCGACTCTTCCGAACTTCCAAATATTCCGACACGTCCACCCGCTTCGGCTGTTGTTCCTAACCCGCTCTCCTCCCCATCTTCAACCTCCGGCTTGCCCGCATCGTCTGCAGCTTCAACTTTAAGCGACGAGCGTTTGGAATCAACTGGGAACACGGCGACTATATTGCCTCCATCTCGAGCATCATCTCTTCCATTTGTGAGCCCTCAACAGCCTATATTTGTTTCGGCGGGGACTTCCCAAACAGCCTCGGAACAGATGCAGCGGCCGGACGCGGCGGCTGGGCGTCGCATGTCATTTTATCCATCTGACATTGCGGCATCCGCAGTGAATACGGCAGATCAGGGATTTAAATCTATTGGATCTACTTTTGAAAATTCATATAAGTTTTTGTTTGGAGGACGGAATTCTAGTCCGTCCTCACAACAGCAGCAGATTTCTCACAAACCTGTACAAATGACAGGCAAGCCTAATGTTGCTGCGTTAGAAAAACGAACGAAGGAAGTTTTGGAATCGTCATCGGCGCTTATTTCTAATTACGCCGAAGGAAAGAAAGAAACATCGGACGTTAGCCCGCCTCCGTACTCTGGTCCACAGCCGTCAACGTCGACCGAAGCTGTGTCAACCAATGATTTGCCTTCGATTGGCATCTCGAGATCGCGCGCGGCGTCCGGCGTGTCAGTATTTGGAAGCTATAGTGTGGATGCACGAAAGCCCGCCAACGCAGCAGTGTCAACAACGATACAATCTTCGGAGTCTGCTGATGCGACGAAGTCCACTAATGAAGATGCGGACATTTCGCGACCCAGATCAATGTGAGATATTTTTATTTTCGTTCTTCCCTTAGGATATATTTAACTGATTGACGTTCATTATTTAGGTTTCGCGCATTTGGCCGCTCCAGTGCGACGCCTCCAACTGCTCCGGTTCTGCAGCAGGTTAGTGTTTGTTCGCATGCTCGACTATTGAATGGTGATCGCTAATAAGACATGAAATTAAGAATTCCGACAAATCTGCTTTAATTAAGAAGATCCCAGTTGGCCCCTCGGTAAAGTTTTCAGCATGTTCCAGTCCAAATGATTTGAAGGTCGGAGACGTGAGCGAGTTGTTAAAGGACTATAAGCGTCTTGTTGAGTATCTGAGATCCATATCAGCATTTGAGGAGTAATTGATGTAATTTATAATTTGCTCTTTTGTGAAAACTAGAGTCTCTATTTTCACATCTAGCGGGTAGCCTGTGTTTTGTATTGACATGCGAATACAATTGATTTGTGCTTCCATATTTACCCTCCGTCAATACTCCATTATCGTACAGTTCACAAAATTTGGTACATTGTATTTCACTGACATTTATGGTTTTATCCAAGGCGTAATTGAAATCCAGCACCGCCCTTTTTCTCACGCCCAAATAACCCATACGATGGATCCTCGGGGACCGCATGCACTTCTGTTCCTTCATTGTAATCTTCGTCTGACCCATAGTCGTCTTGAAGACGGCCGTGCTTGACTGCTGGTGCTGACGGACTGCTGTTTTGCAGACTAGGCCGTGGTATTTCTCCAGCAGCATAAGACTCAAACTTCGGAAATGTTGATGGATCGGCAAGAAAGGGGGCTTCTTTGAAATATGAATGATTGAGCGCATCTGAGGCGGATATTCGCTTGCTGGGGTCGAGTGACAGAAGACGGGCTAATAAGTCAGCGCCGGATGTTGTGAGGAAAGGAAATTTGGACCGAAGGGATAGTATCCTTTGTTTACAAGTCAGTATGGACGGTCAACTGGACACGACGAGTAAACGCATAAAGAGGGGAAGGGTCGGCTTACGGTTGTGGAGACTTTGGAATATTTATGTTCCTTGCATGAGGAAGCTTGCTAAAACCAGGCCATGTCTTTTCAGTTGGATAACCGAAAAAATCAAAGATCTAGCAAAACAGTGAGCAGTTGAGTCACAGTTGAGTCTAAGAGAAATACAAAAACCAACCTTTTTTATTTGGTCGATCTCACTGCGGCCGTCAAATAACGGCTTATTAGTCAACAGTTCGCCAAGTATGCAACCGATAGACCACATATCAATCTCAACGGAATAACTCTTGGCACCGAGTAGTAACTCAGGTGCGCGATACCAAAGCGTTACAACAAGTGGTGTCATATTCGATCTGTTGTCGTATCTAGCGAGTCCAAAATCGGCAATTTTGATGTTTCCGGTATTGGATAAAAGCAGATTTGAGGTTTTCAGGTCCCGATGTATGATAGAGTGGGCGTGCATATATGCCGTGGCAGATAGAAGTTGACGCATGAGAGTCTTGATTTCGGCATGTAGGAACGGAGGAGATGTAGACGCCGCAGAAGAGAGTAGAGTCTTCAGATCGTGTTCAACGAACTCCATGACAATGTAGATTCTATTAAGTAATAGTCAGCCATCTATGACTTGTCATTCTTCACGGCAGCGGAGTATCACGCACTGATCAAGAGAGCCGCCGACAACTACTTCTCTGATCCCCATTACATTCTCGTGCTGAATTGCAAACAAAGACTGTATCTCCCGCAGGCTTGTGATGGGAAATCCAACCTGGTCCTTATCCATCTTCAGTTTTTTCAGGGCATATATCTTTCCGGTCTCGATATCGCGGCCACGGAATACCACACCGTACGAGCCTTCCTCGATATGATTCAGCCTTTCGTAATTGTCGACGCTACGGCATGACCGTATTGGACGATCCGGAAAACTCAAGAGTCCACTAGAAGTCAGTTCAATGCTTTCGTCGTTCTTGAAATTGTTTTTTTCGTATTCCGTGATTAAATCATTTGCTGCGCCTGCGAGTTGTGCTGGCTGTTCTGGTTGTGCTGGCTGTTCTGGTTGTGCTGGTTGTTCGGCTTGGGCTTGTGCCGTAGTGGACGATCTCTTTTCAAGCT
Source organism: Lipomyces sp. NRRL Y-27488 (assembly GCA_030556275.1). Taxonomy (NCBI): domain Eukaryota; kingdom Fungi; phylum Ascomycota; class Lipomycetes; order Lipomycetales; family Lipomycetaceae; genus Lipomyces; species Lipomyces sp. NRRL Y-27488. The sequence goes on along the minus strand of JAKTPS010000023.1, from coordinate 18,029 downwards.
TCGCCTTCTTCCTTTTTTCCTTCTCGAGTCGTTTTCGCTGGAGTATCTCAGTATCCTCGCTCTCATCCTGCCAGCGGGACCGTTTCTTGTCCATCTGCAATTGCTGCCGTCAACAAACGAGAGAAACGCAACCTATGTATGTATGGTGCGAATTGGGAGCAGTTTGAGTCACGTGTACAAAGGTCAATTAAAGAAAATGCAATGACCTGCCGGAGCAACTCCACCATTCCTGCACTGAATGGCCTGGCCAAAATGAGCAGAATTCGTCCTCAATTTCTCCGGAGTCTATGCCGAAGTAATTGTCTTTTATTTGCAGGGGAATGCTCTCGCTTGCAGCGAATGCGGTGGATGCAGCGCTCGTCGCCAGCTCGATCCAACTCTACCACATCCTCCTCTACCACTGCGACAATTCCGCAAAAGAAAGAGCTCGGCGAAGTTCTCTCAGAAGTCATCAGAACAACTGGTCCAATTAGCATTGCATCATATATGCGCCAATGCCTAACAAATCCGGATGCAGGCTACTATATCAACAAAGACCCTTTTGGACAAGGTGGTGACTTCATCACATCCCCCGAAATTTCGCAAATGTTTGGGGAGCTTATTGGCGTTTGGGTACTGACACAGTGGATGGCTTTGGGGAAGCAGCCCCGGTCCAGAATTATTGAACTGGGACCAGGTAGAGGGACGTTAATGGCTGACATGCTGAAGGTGGGTTGCTAGCCGATTCATTGCCGTTTTGTTGGTTCAAATAAATTGACGTTCGCGGTATTACCAAAATTAGGCGTTTCAGAGCTTTCCACCGTTTAAGGAGACTATTAAAGATATATGCATGGTTGATGCCAGTCCGACTTTACGAAATATGCAACATCAGCTTCTTTGTGGCCAGGAACCAATCAACAAAACTGAATTCGGGTATTCGAGTGTTACGAAAACCGGTCATCCCATATACTGGTACGAAAATTTAAAGGATGTTCCAAACGGTATGTTGTGCAAATAATTCTTTCTTACGTGGAGAGTAGTCTAACCACATCTTGGCCTCCAAAAAGATGAAATCACCCCGTATATCATAGCACACGAGTTCTTTGATGCCTTACCCATACATCAGTTCGAGCACACTCAGAACGGCTGGCGCGAACTTTTAGTCGACTACTCCGCTGTTGGCTTGTCCAAGACATCCGCCATCCTCCTTCCCAACCAAACGACTACAAACACCGCCGAGCCCGCCGTGCCGACTTTCCACCTCACCATTCCAGAATTCGCTACCGCGTCAAGTAAAGTCATTCCAGGATCGACCCCTAGATACTCCAAACTACCGGTTCTTTCTAAGATTGAAGTGAGTCCGGAGTCGTGGGAAATCGCACTTGAGATTGCGAACCGCATCCAACACCTCGACGAGCTGCGCGAAAACATCATCGGCGTTGGCGCAGCGCTCATAATAGACTATGGCCCCGCGGACACAATCCCCGTCGACACGCTTCGTGCGATCAAGAAACACCACATAGTGTCACCTTTCGACGAGCCAGGGAAGGCAGACTTGTCCGCCGATGTGGACTTCACAGCTCTAAAACTAGTCGCCGAGAAAGACGCCGATATAGATGTTCATGGACCTGTGGAACAAGGCGATTGGTTACACGCCATGGGTATCGGTGCCCGCGCGACAGTGTTGGCGAATCAGCAGAGGACAACTGAAGGGAAGGATAGAGTTGCGAAGGCATACTATAGGCTGACCGAAAGATCGGGAGGAGCAATGGGAAAAGTGTATAAAGTTATGGCATTTACTCCAAAAGGGACGTCGACGCCTGTAGGTTTTGGCGGCGATGTAAAGGACTAGATAATTGTACATATGATATTTCTGCAAATCGCCGGTAAACTGATTTCCAACTGCCTACCCGCAACCCCCTGAAAGTGAGGAATGATTTTCAAACTCAACTAGCTATGATACGTGTGTCAAAGAGCGCACGAGCCATTTAATTTTATTGTCCACGTGCCCGCCATTTCTCTGTAAATGCATTATAAAACGACTTGGTGTATCCAATTGCTGTACTTGTGTTAAATAGAAATTATATTTTCGTGTTCAAAACTCAGCCGTCGCCGTATATACTCTTATTCATACAATAAACACCCGATGCACGCAAATATAACCACTCGAACTCATTATAAAGCAACCCTTTCGTAATCTTGAACTGCAAAAAAATATTTCAGTACAGTATCTCTTCTCCAGTTCCAAATCTGGTCGACATCTCTTTCAGTAAATACGCGTCACCGCCCAAATCCTTCAAAGTGCTAATTTGCTCTGAAAGGTACAGACAGTCATTCGATAAGTAAAAATTAGAATCGAATGAGTCTCCATAGTGAAGAGGGGCAAGCGCTCGGAAAGCCCCAAGTACACAAGAGATTAGCGAACGTAAATTTCTACTAGCTGGCGCGATGGACGAGGATTTGTAACTATGGTCTTATTAGTAGGGTGTATCAACAAATAGGAGGGATGAGAGACGTACTCTGTCGACAAATCGCTAGAGTCACGCAGAAGCGAGTCAATGAGATCCAGTATCTTTTGTGGCACCGTAGTAACAACGTAGGTTTCCTTCAGACTGGGTGGAGACTCGGCGCCTCCCCCATTCCTTTTACTGACAGACGAACTCCGCGGAATTAAAGGCTTCAGTTTTTTCTTTTTCGGAGAAACCGAAGGTTGCAATTGTGTTGTCCGCGTCTGCGACTTCGATAGAGGTTTCTTCGATAGAGAAGATACTTTGATTGGGGTGTCAGGAATATCGAGATCCTCGTCGTTGCCCCAGTTCCAGTCGTCAGGATCTGACAGCGCATCATGCGGCGATGCATTATCGTTCTGGCCGGCACCAGTTGCACTCTCATCAAAATCTAAGCTCTCGTCAAATCCCCACCCGTCGTCGCCTTCGCCGTCATCCACCACTTTTAAGGCTTCTGTAAACTCCTTTGCACTGTTTTTCTCGGGAACAACCGAAACAGTATCATGCTCATTTTGCTCATCGTCTTCGTCCCAAGTTTCGTTCCACTCGTCCGTCTCACTGTCATCAAGTACACTCGCGGATTTTAATGGTCGATCGTACTCCGTACTTCTTCGCTGCGCGGTCTCCTGTAATGCATCCAATGATACGAACGCTCCCGTCTTTTCAACAATTTTTCTTTCGCTCGTCTTCGCCTCTTTGACGATTCGTCGTGTCAAGACAAGAACTTCGTCGCATTTTTTCTTGTACCATACGCTTGGTACACGATTGACCCATTCATTGAGTTCGGACGATGACGACATAGTCCACTTCTCTTTGCGAAGAAACAGATCAAAACTTCGGATATCTCGAAGACGGGCCTCAAACTCTGGAATCTCGGAGAGAGATAAGGGAACGCAAAGTTGCAGATTCACTTCAATGAGTTTGGTGGTCATAACTGAAACTAGTTCAACTGCCAGCGCATGCGATATCTGCGGCGGGAACATTGTATTTATAAACGTCACCAGTTTCGACAGATGTGACAATAAGCCTTCTAGAGAATAAGACGAAGTAGGAGCAATTTTCAGTACTGCCCTGTCATTGTGTTCCACGATGGTGACGATAACAGGAGCTTCCAGGTCAAGAATCTTTGGAAGAATTTTGTCCCTCAGTCGTCCAGTCAAAACCTTCAACTTCCCATTAAAGTCGAACCGTCTTAAAGCGTCAGCCAACTCTTGGAGCGATACGTCACTATCACGCCCCTCTAGATTCGAATACACAGTGAGCTCCGTCATCTTCTCGTCAAACAAAATGAACCGACTCCACAGCGACTCCAATCCCTGAAAGACTCGTGAATCTATTGAATTGACTTCCTCTTTTAGTGCGCATAGCAACGAGATGTGTTGCCAGTCCGGAAAACTCATGATTTTTGTTTCGGCAGATTTCAAAAGAGGCACATTCTGAATAAGTTGACCTGCTTGGAAGCATGACCGCAATTCAATTAACGTAGCCTTGATAAACCATATTTGATTCAGTGCGTCGATATAACTGGCTGTGCGAGCTTGATCGAATTGAAGAGTGTCAAGTTCGTCGGAGAGTTTGTACAAAATATCATCCGCGTTCTAAAATACCGAGCCATTCACGTTAACTGACCAATCTCATGAAATTTATGTCGGCATTAATCACAAGTACCTCTTGCCGACTAGCAGCAAACTGAAGATCATCAGACTTTTTCTGCAATATGTCGATCTCGTTGTAAAGCGACCTTGTCTGAGTCAAGTACCTGTCCAATTCTTTCGAATTTGTCGAACAAATATAATCGATTTTCCCCTTAATCAAACGTGTTTATTAGCTTTCTAGCTTCGCAGAAGTCCCATAGCAGACTAAAAGAACACTAACTACCTTAATATCTAAAATTGCATCATCTAGTGCTACCGCAATCTGTGCAGTGTTGTCAAGATCAGAGATCTCGAGACTCGCCTCGATCTCATTAGGAAATTCCCCGCTTTCCAGGTATTGAAGGATGGCGTTCACAGGGGCAGACTTCTGGGAGGGCATGTTGCTCCCCGTCTACTCCCTTTTGCCCAAACTGTGAATTATTTGTGTCAATTACGGTCAGGGAGACGTTGGTATTTGAATGTGGTCAACTCTAGTTCTGAACTTGCAGTTAGAGTTTACATCTGTCCGCTGACACTTTCCATGGCGTTAGTACTACAGACCGATACTGTAAAGCGTTCTACATCCTTGTAAGCGTTCTACATCATACTACAGACCGATATTGTAAAGCGGTCTACAGACGATCTAATAATATTAACCCTTTAGCCAACGAACAAAAACGCTGGAACTAAAAAAAATTACAAACACTAAACTAAATAAGGACTCAGGTAAATACAAAAATCACTCGGTATTTCCAGCACTCGCGAAGCACGCTAAACTTCAAAACAAAACAGAAAAGATACAGAAAATAATGAACACCTGAGAACACGAACAAAATCACTGGATCACACCACAAACTATTCTGAGCTAATACGTCCAATGAGCTATCCAAAAATTCAAACAGGCGAAACTATCGTATACAAAGCACCGTAATTTGCGAGGGGAGCACAGGCGGAAAGGCAAAGAGATGCGCCTCCAGGAGCAATATGAAAATCTCCGGAACTTCAAGAAGCAGGACGAACTCTACTCCTGCAAACCTGCGCCGTCGATGTTGTGGAAGTCCAGGATTTCCGAGTACATCATCACCTTCCAGTTGTCGACAGGGAGATCGGCATCTAAATTCTTGGATTAGTACGGAGAGCTAATGACTGGTTCACTACAACATACCATTGAATGACCAATCAAACTTTTCGTCAGCTACAGGCTCATCGGTTGGATCGTGGTATGGCGCCAAGTACTCGTGCGCAAGAGCTTCGGCAGCAGTTATGCGTTTTCGGGGGTCGAACACAAGCATTCTCTCAAGCAAATCGATAGCTTCGGGATCCGCGTTTTTGAATTTCTGGGAAAGGGGTATTCTTTGTCGTTTTGGTAGAGACTTCACAAATCGCAGGGTCTAGAAAGAAGAATAAGAAGAACGAATACATGGAGAACAGCAGTCTTTAGAGCTATACTAACGTTTTCACTGCAAATAGTATGGATAACGTCATCGGGAGGGGTACCGAGTAGCTCAGTAATAATAGAGAACTGATTGACGTGGTCCTTTCCGGGAAAAAGAGGCTTTCCGTCAAGCATCTCAGCAAAGATACAGCCTGCGCTCCAGATATCAACTGTAGAAAAGGTGAATATATAGTCTCTCTAGAATAGAAACAAAACTAATAAATGCGATTAACTTTACCTTCGACGTCGTACTTCTGCCATGTAAGCATGATTTCTGGCGCACGATAGTATCGTGTAGAAACGTAACCGGTCATTTGCGGATCTTGAATTCGAGCAAGACCAAAATCGCAAATCTGTTGATGGCAAGTTAGACAGACCAGATAAGCCATTCAAATCAAGGGAACAAACCTTAAGATCACAATTTTCATTCACAAGGATATTGCTTGGCTTGAGGTCGCGATGGATCACACCGGCGGAGTGTACGTATTTCAGGCCCCGAAGGATTTGGTAGAGAAAGTACTGGATGAACTGCGTCTCGAGCGGTCGCGAGGTGAGAAGGCGGTGTAGATCGGTGCCGAGAAGCTCGGTGACGAAGTATCTGTAAAGGAGTAAGAGTGGAGTCCTAAATAGCTTTGACTTGAGCAACAGTGGAGACATGCATGTCTTCGAGCGGAGAGATAAAGATATCGCTCAGAGAGATAACGTTCTCATGGCGCAGATGCTTCAGGAGCTTCAGTTCGCGGTACGTTCGTTTTGCGAGAACAGGAGTGCTGAATGGCTTCATGATTTTTTTGATGGCCACTGCTTGGCCGGTAAGCTGGTCGCGCGCAGAACTACATCAAACCAAGAACAAATGGGATGTTAGCATAGAATTCATGCAAAACAAGCCTCGGTCGAACAGCAGCGTACCACACGAGACCAAATGCGCCCATTCCGACAGGATTGAGGTCGGCATATCTGTATATGAAAAAGTCAGAGGCGAAAAATGTCAGTGAATTAGTGATACGACGGGATCGTGTGATGCGGACCTGCTGGTGATCTCGAAGGAAGTGCCGAATATCTGAGTCCTGCAACAGTGTGAGTATGGAACGGAGAGAAGCCCTGGCTATAGTGAGATGCAAAAAAAACCAATGCAAAGAACGTACCTAATAAAGTCGGCCATTGCGGGACAAGCAAGGGAAAGAAGGCTAGGACAATGATACGAGGAGGGGTGGCAGGAGAGAGTAGCGAGGACGAGGTGGAGTGGGAGCAACAACGAACGGTCAAGACACTGATCCCGAATTGGGCCTGAAAGTTTGCGCTAGGCCGAACTGAGGAAAATCCAGCTCCAGTGACGTCGGACCGAGCCGCATCGTCCTGGTTTTGCCTGTGTGATTGTTTGTTGCCTGTTGGAACACCGCTGGTCTGCAGAGAGCAAACGCGGCAGGTTTTGTGTATCTTTGGACGAGCAGCTGCGAGTGCCTCGAATGTTGCGAGCAGCTGCTACAGGCAAGCAGCCGAGTTTTGTTGGCTCGTTGTTGCTGGTGCTGCTCGCGCTGGACTGTGTGAGTACATAATGATACGTTATTTCTATGCTGCTGCCTTCACTTTTTTCCTTTTGCGTTCCCTGTACATAGCACGCCCTTCTATTTCACGTATTCCCCCTGTGTCTCCAAGTTCGGTTGAGGACAAATCACAATGAAAAGCGGAGAATTTCATCCACTCAAGCTATACACTGTATCTGGCACGTGATTTAAACCTTAACCACTTTCCAAGTAAACCTTAATTGGCTTTCTCGGTGAACGTCCCAAGACTCGTCCTTCGTCTATCATATCACACCCCACCGTATCCTCTCTCAATCATTCGCGGAGTTCTGCTATTACTTGCCCTTTTGACTGCATCCGCAATATATTGCCATTTCTCCTCTGCACATCGCGTGCCTTGGATACGTCTCGTTTTCTCCATAGAATGTCATAAGAATGGGCGGCGCTGATCGATCCTCCGCCGCGCTCATAATCGGCGTCTGTGTCGTCGGCTTCCATCATACTCGGTATGCGTCCGTGGGCATATGCTTATTGCTCGACTTGCCGTACTAACAGATTACAATGCAGCGGACCCGAGGTCGAGTATTGGATTGGCGACGATGGCGTCGACATGTCCAATCGCTGGCCCAATCTTCCATTCCAAAGTCTGCCCGATGGGAGCCATTCCGTACGATGCCCCCTCCTGAATATTCACTCTTCACGTTGTTCAATTGAATTTTGTCTTACTTCTATCTGCCTTGCCAGCACGAGGAAGATTATTCTTATTTCACCCTGTTCTCTGAACCTCAAGAAGGCGATGCAAACAGCCAACCTACAACGTATTTTGGCATCTCCTGCAACCGCCAAATACGCACCACAGAGTTAATCCACAAGGCCGCCGACGTCACCCGCTCCACCGTGCAAAAGTCCGTAGTTGTTGTCGCCCGAAAACCAATATTTGGTCCAATTCGCGAGAAGTTGGCTGTGGTTACTCGAGCATACTTTCTGCAGGCCAACTTTGAAGACAGAACCATCATCAATACACTCTACGACAACCTAGTCCAGCTGTTCTCCAACGGGATTGGCGAGGCTGATCTTTACAATGGCATGACGTTGAGAGAGCTTGTTCATCGGTTTAAATATAAGACTTTGGTACTTTTCAAGGCTCTTATCCTGGAACAGAGAATACTATTTTTCGGATCAAATACCGAATTGTTGTGCTCGAGCCAGTTCTCTCTCGTTTCTCTTATTCCTGGTAGGCTATCTCCATCTGCAACTTCGATTTAGCACCCACTATTAACTGTCCAGGTCTCATCGAGCATCTTGAAGACTGTGCCGCGCCAGAATTGAACTCGTACGAGTATACTCTAAAGAAGTCGTCCAGTTTGAAAAGCAGCGATCGCACCTCATTATTGGCATATATGGGCCTACCACTTCAGGTTTTTGGAAAGGGAGGCCTCTTCAACCCGTACACTCCTCTGCAGCAACTGGAAATGCTCACCAAGGAAGATACCAAATTTTACCTCATTGGGAGCACAAACTCACTACTCCTCTCGCAAAAGCACAAGTTTGCTGACATTCTTGTCAACGTCGATGATAATTCCCTCGAAATTTTGAATCCGGATTTGCATACGGCATTGCATCTCACCACATGTGATAAAAAGTGGATTGATATAATAGCGCATGCTGTTGACGACACCTGGACAGATGGTGAGTAAAATCCTCACTGAGAATGATGACTGCGATGTGATATCTAATGCTGAGTTTTACGCGACAGAAGACAGCGCGGACCCCGGGTCGGTGATGTTCTGGGGAAGCGAAGACTACATACGCTGGCAATTTGAAGACTACTTGCTTTCTCTATTGTCGTCCGTGAAATACGATGCCTTTTTGCAGAAGTACGGCGTGCCTGCGCCGCCAGAAGCTCTATTGCCTGCGATTGGTAAGTTGCGCCATACCAATGTCATTTAACACGATAGTGCTGACACTCCCTCTTATATAGAAGGTAATCCGGCGCCCGACTTTAATCTCGATTGGATTGACAAGTGGAAAGTGACAAACAATTACCGCATTTTTCAGAAATTTACGGATGAAGAGCTTTTTGACGTTGTTGAGCCGAAACATTTATACACTGGCTCGTTCACACTTGAGGACGTTCAGCGTAGATTTTCTCAGTAAGTTTTTTTCCTGGCATTGACAAAAGCATGCTTCTAACGATCTGTTAAAATAATTAGGCAAATGCAAAATTTGGCTCCCGCTAGAGAAGCAATCGCAAAGACATTTTCAACGGGATCGCAAAAAGTCTCGTCGGCTTTTGGAAATTTTTGGGCAGAGATTGAAATTATGCGCGAAAAGGAGCGAGCAAGGCGAGAGTCTCAGAAGAAAGGTATCCGACAGCAGCCTGAGAAAAATACGACTGTATCGAGCAGCGAAATTATATCTGCACAGGATAGAACGGCGACGTCAAATTCTCCCCCGTTGCCATCGTCTAGTTCCTCCAAGAGGTCTCAGCGTGCGTAGCTTTATTTTTCTATACAATTTATAATGTTTTGACTAATCCATGGTCTAGACATAACTGTAACTGACCCGTCGTATATTACAAGTTGGACTCGCTGGGCGGCAGACAAGCGCCGGAATGCATTTGGCACGCGCAGATCCTTTACACCACCGCCGTCATCAACAGCCACAGATGACCAATCTGTTAGCATTGCTGCACCAGGATCGACTGCGTCCATGTCCTCATCTTCGACTTCCAATAAGGAAACCTTTTCTACTGTCGCTTTGGACGATGAGATGGACGAAATACGGGTGAACACTGTCGAACCGACCAACAGTATTTCGACGGAAACGGACAATGGCACAGTGTCTGGTCAATCACCACAGTTTGAACGTCAACATAGTACAAATTACTACGACGACGATAACGATAACGACTCAGATGATGACGATGATCAAGGTTATGTTGCTGTGTCGGCCGAAGGTGACATGAACCCTTGGGATTCTGAAGCCAAGTGATCTATGTGCATTACATAAGACTGTTGAGATCCTGTGATTGCTGGAATTTTTTTAATGGTGGAACTTCTCAGATTTAATATTGGTATATAATGAATTGTTTTACGTCTGCATAACTTGGCATGCTCTCTGTTTCGTGTGTGTGTATGAGTGAGGTCATGAATGTATATTAGTGTATGTGATATTATTCCGAGAGCCGGTACAAAAAAATGAAAATAATTAACTTTGGGCTTAATTGGTTCCAGAGCACGAGTCAACTTGCCTACTCATACAACTACCTCTCAGTAGTAAAATAAATATTGAGTTTACAGAAGACATCAACTTCGGGTTCACATGATGACAAATGTAGCTTTTACCAATCCAAAAACGAAGTATTTGTACAGCCAAAGATTTGTATAATGCGGTGTGTTACTCTCTATTTGGAGAAGAGAATATTGTGGAATTCAGATGAGCAACAGGCGGCGAATCCAAAGGCGACGATGAGAATCGCGATTGATAATCAGAAGCCGACAACCGACCTGTTTGCTTCGGCGTAGATAGCGCCGTAAACCGCGGCAATTTGGGCTTTGTCGCAGACACCTGTCGATTGGAGAAGGATGATTTGGACGGACCACCACGGGGTGTAACTTGCACGCCCCACTTCTTATCCAGTACTCTATGTAGTAGCACATTCTTTTGCTGCGCGCCGCTGCCGTTGTAACGATTCGTTTTACGGCTTGACCCGACATATGGGGAAAATGGGGAAGACTCGGGTGTGTGAAATACTGACGCACCCGTGCTTTCTTCGTCTATCGTCGAGTTCGCGGGCCGTCTATATGCAGACACTCCGCCCGGCGTATGAGGCTCGGCAGACGAATGAAAGGCCCCGCGTGAATGTGTCGTTGATGCCGTGAATTGCGTTACTGTGCGAGGAGGAGAAGGCGACAATTCGTCGTCACTGGTTGCATATCTACCCACGCCGTGAGATTGTGGTAAACTTGGTGGCGCTTCCGTAAATATTGTGCTTTCGGAAGGTATTTGACGAGCAGCTTTGAGCTCGCTTCTCATTTCTTCGAACGGAGAGACCATATTCGCCCAATGGAGACCTGTCGGATTACTAGTGGCAGCATCAGTTCTAATCGATCTCCGTGCCTGTTGTTTGCTGTCAATCACGTCGACGTCAAAAGAGGTCGAGCTATCAACAGCACGTCGAGGAGTAGATTGATTGTCCAGCTTCAAGGATTTCATGAACTGTGCTGCATCCGCTATGCTGCGCTCTGTTTCGAGATCATCTTCATCGTAATCGTCAAATTTATACTTTGAGAATTCGCGAGACGGAGGTGTCAATTGACGTGGCGTATCTTCTTCATCGTCGTCTGAGTATGTCTGATTGGTCGTGGCCAATTTAGTAGCAGTATAGTTTATAGAAGGGTCGTCCATGCTGCTAGATACGTCGTTTTGAGCCCGGGCGGTAAACCGCCTCTCATCCACAGTACGGGCAGTCGACGTTGGGGGAATATCCGCATAATTATAGTCATAATCCATTGTGGCAGAATATTCAGTTATCCTGCTCGCGTCGCGGTCCGCTGCTGCCGCAGTCTCGTTGTGCGAGCTTTTGGCATTCTCATTAGGGATGCTCTCGTCAAAATCGATTTCGTCATCTTGTGCGTTGAGTTCTTCATAACCCGCTAGTGAAACATTTGCGCTTGACTCAAAAAATTCTTTCCAAAACTATACATCGGACAAGTTAGCTGAGTACAGGATCGCTCATATGAAGCGAGAACTGAAATTTATTGCGTACTTTCGACGAGTGCCATAAAGCTTGTGAATGCACTGCATATTGCTCTACGCAAGGCAAGATCGAGCTTGTAATAATCCGATGTGAAGCGCTGAAATTCTGGTCAATCTCTTGTAAAGTAAGCGTGATCGTCTGTTCAAGTTTTTCAAGCTCTTCCGTCAACGATTTCGGCGTTACGAGAGATTTCTGTAGCTGTGCCGATGCCGCCGACGATTGTCCCGGTACAGCCGAGTTTAAAGAAGCAGAGCCTAAAGCAGATGCGGACTGCGGAACGCCTGACATAACAGCTGCCGCAGATGACGGAGGGCCGCGAAGCGACGCGGTAGTCTGGGCTCGTTGTTGGTGCTGCTGTTGAGCGGCGACTCCGATAACGGACGCGCGCGTATACGCAATGGATGGCCGAGATGAAGATTGCCTCACATTGCTCTGCCCTTGTCGGTCCATGCTGTCGAGTCCTGCTTGTCGTAACTGGTGACCGGAGGGAGAAACTGTCACGACGCGTTTGTTTTTGTTGTTGGGAAAATGCAGTCCAAAATAAATTAAATTTGGAACGCGTCGCGTTATCCTCCCAATTGGGTACTCAATTATGACCTCACTGTTGAACAGATATTGTCCGTTAATTCGCGTGGGATAATTTAGCGATCATGGCAGATCCATATATTGGCTCTGATCAGTTTCATCAGATGGAACAACAATATCAATATCAGCATCAACAGCAGCAACAACCGCATCAGCAACAGCACCAGCAACAACAGCACTATGGAGGTGAAGTGCAAGCTACTACAGGGTTCTCCACTGTGCATCTTGTGATGTTTCCTACCGCCCTCGAGCTGTTTGAAAAGGCGCACAAGCGCAGCACGAAGTTGCAATCAAAGGAAGATGTTCTCGCGTACTATAAACTAGTTTCTACGGGAATACGATGCTACGAAGCAGTGTTGAAGGTAAAGTAATCGCTTGACTGTTTCAGTGCTTGGTTTAGTGCAATGATCATACTAAACAAATTTGCCGGACCCTCTAGGAACGGACTCCGCCATATGTGGAATGTCTTGCTGCGTTGTGGTATTGTGAGGCTCTGTTCACAGAAACAAGAGATTTCAATGAGGCAGAGGAAGTCCTGAACAAAGCGGTGAGCTGTTCCGAAGTAATTTTTTTCGTGTTGACTAAGAATGCTGAGATGCGGAACTAGATTGCACTTGCCGGACGTGTAAGAATTTATGAGACTTTGCGGTTATGTTACGAAGGAGTTACTGATGAGTTGGAACAGAATAATTTGCACGACATCAAATTTACGATGCTGCACCTGTCCGTCAGAATATTGTCAACCACGAACCCACGAGCAGCCCAACGTCTATTGCAGCAATGTATACGCGAGGCGGACACGTATGTTTGATCTGAGTTTTGTTTCTGGAGGTCGCATTAACGTTGTACACAGTATTGGTATAGCCACATGGTCATATGCATTCAAATATCTAAGATCTACACTGCATCTATCTGCCAAGGACTTTGTGAGCGTGCTTACGTCACTTCGGCCACTTTATACATGCACGTCTAGCGAAATCAGAAACGTGGCATACCTAACGTCGGCTCTTGTCGCCTTGCGACAAAATAATCTGCCATCGGCACGAGAGTACATCTCCCAATCGCTTGAGTGCGAAACGGACTACACTCGCGATTACGTCATGCAGCTCGTTGTTATGCGAAAGTTTTACGATGTTGTCGCGGCGCTACTTTCCGGTGACATTGCATTTACGGAGACGAAGCTGAAGATATTGCATGAAGCACTGGACGGACAGAAGCAGGACGAGTCAGGTAAATGGCAGTCGTGGAAGGACGATGGATCTTTTTACATTTTGCTACCGCCGGGTGAGAATGGCACTATATACATGCCTCTGCGGTTCAAGTGGTGGAGTCAGTCGGAAGTGTACGTGATGTCATATTTAATTTCAGGGCTTGTCCATCTGCGTTCGTCGTTCGAAAATCGCAAAGCACAACGGTATCTTCAGGAGGGGATAAAGGTGATCGACAGCGAACGTGAGTATTCTGCTATACTTGGCCATATTTTCTTGTCAGATTTTCATATTCTGTTGCTAGTACCAGGGAAGTACTCAACGAAGGAGGGCGATGCATTGGAATTTCCGTCCATGACCATACACCAGGCAGCCGACAAATCAAATTTCCTATCACTAGCACGGACTTATATACAGCTGTACTTCTGCTTCGATAATTTTATCAGGAGCGAATGGGCAGCAGATGTAAGTATTATCTCCATTGTTCTTCTTTGGTAATACAAATTGTTTATATGCAGGATCTTCTGTCTCTCGTATCTTCGGTTTCTCGGCTTCCGCCATTTTTAGCAGGAGATATTTTCCCATTGGTAATATACCTCTCTGGGATATATTTTCAGGCCACTGCGAATCTTGGTTCTGCTTTGGAAGCATTCCAGTTACTCATTGAAATCATACCACGAAATTCCGAATTGGCTATTCTGGCATTAATAGCCATGGTCGTCATATTTAGGGGCGACCAGTACACTGATTCTATTAGGGTAGCGGATATCGCAAGAGAGCTTGATTCGACAGTTATTACTTGCACGAATAATGCAATAAAGGTTCTCTGGTCCGTGATTAACGCTGATAACCACAGCTCGTAAGTAGACTTCTGTTATCGTTATACGAGCTTCGCTTTGATGCGCATATTGACTCCTCGTATCTCAGACTGTTAATAGCGCCGCTTATAAATGCAGCAAAAGAGGCTGCAAACTCGCAGCTGATGACAATAGTATTGAACATGGGGGCTACGACTTTCCTGGACAATGAACAACGGAGTAAAACCGCCGTCGCCGCATTTTTGAATGCTAAAAAAATGCGAGATATTATCTGGTGCTGGATTTCGGGAAATTTAGCAGCCGGTAGGCACTTCCTTTGTGCTTGTATTTTTTTATGCGACCTGTTGATCTTGACTATTGCTCTTAGATATGCTGCGATCCGAAGGTAAGGATCTGAGTGCAGAGAAGCAACGCGCAGCAAACGAACAAATTCTTCCTCTCGTCGATTCGTTTCTAAACACAAACAGAGAATTCGAGTAGACTTCAGTCTATTATGTATTGCTTTGGGGGTTTTAAATTACGCGCGGGGACATTATTGTAAAAGTCGCTATCATTACAAGTGAGCGAGTGCAGTAGCGGGTATGATATATACATAGTCTTGTCTAATCTGTAAAAATCCCTTCGTTGCTTAATTGCCGCGGCATTTTATTTCCATGGCCAAATATGTTGCCATATACTTCTATTCTGTTTCTGTTCCTCGGCCGCTACTTGCAGTGCCTGTCCCTTTATTGCTCGATTCCGCTCTTCCAGTAGATCTGTAAGTTCGTTTTCAAGCTTTTTTACTTTGGCTGCAGAGCAAATAATGTTTATTAGCCTGGAATAAAGAAACTACTACGGAAGACAGAGTAAAAGTGAAGCATACCAGATAGTTCGTCTCGTAATTCGTCGGTTTCAAGCCTCCACCACGCCCAGTGCAGAGCCATATAGACGAACGACCCGTATAAGAATACTTTGGCAACAGGCCAGAGTTGCGATGATCCCTGATTTTCAGAATTAGATGCCGTAAAATTGGTTGACGCACTATGTCTGTGACAAAGGATGTCATACAAATGGTTGGGCCTCACGGTCCGTAGCGTAGGTCCGCCGCCGCGTTGCGGCAAGGACTGGCTGGCGTGTAGCCGCAAGGATCCTTATTCTTGCGTCTGCACGCTGTGATAGTGGTCTTAGAGACTGTCGTACTAGCTGGGAAAGCATGTCTATGAAGATGTCGTATTCCGGATCAGGCCCGGTGAAGATCGAAGTTTACCAGGACAACAAGGTTCAATTCCACAAAAACTGTCTATACATCGAATCGTCAATTGACCAAAAATACACAGCCAGCGATTTACACGGTGCGAGGCATACAATTCAACATTAGATGAAATCCAAAAATTCTCCTTTATGTGACTATACAGATCGCCTTCTGGTATATAGCCAGAAAAAAGCCAGCCCTGAATGTAACGTAACAATTCTTACAATAGAGCAATACAAATCTAACTTGAAAATCAAAAGAACTCCAGGTCAATAATTTTACTACAAACAAAAAGATAACACTCCAGCATGCTCCTAACTTAGCGGCCAAACAACAAGTTTAGGATTTCCAACACCACTCCGCCAGCGACGAGAAACACAAACACATCTATTAGGAAGCATTAGCGATGCCATACAAGAACGTTGGTCTGTTAAACAAGTAGGAGACATTACAGATCCATCGCTTTGAAATGGGAGGCTTCTCCACGCTCTTTTTGGTTGCAGATTCGGCTTTGCCATGCCGTCGTTCCTCACGCTTTGCGTACTTTTGGTTTGCTAATCGCTGCGTCGGTGTCTGTGTCTGTGTTCGAAGATTGCTTAGTCGCGGAACAATACACCATATATCGATAGACAAAAATAATTAATTTGGATTACCATTGTGGACTGTACAACTGCCTGAAATAGTAGAATAGAATAAATAGAATAGGATCAGAAAAACACGAAGGATCGAAATGGACACATCAGCAATCTAACAAAAAATAACCTTTGCCTCTTTCGTCCCAACGAGCTCAGGGGCAACTCTGCGTTTAGAGAGGAGTCGGTCTACACACACTGATGGGCAATTCTCTTTAATGGTGCGAAGTGCACAAAGGTATGTAACGATTGCTGTTCTATTGCATTCAAACAATTCATATAGTCATTTGCGGCGATGAAATCTGAAACTGCTCTCTTCAATTTTGTGCTCTCAAGCGTTAAGTCCCCGTGGATTAATGAATACAGATAACGACAAAATACCGCCCGAAGTTCAGTACTTCTGTAACACATTCTGAATAGGAGTAGCACTCTGTCATTTCAAGTCAGCATGCCATAGTCACTTTCTTCAAAATACAAACAGTAACATACCAAAATAAAGCGTTGCAGTTGCGCGTCCAATGCTTCAAGATCTTTCTTTCGTGTCTTGTTTTCATTCATCAAGTTTGCTTTCGTCCGCAGTAGTTCCATTCTCTTAGCGTCCAGTGCACGCCTGCGGTCGTGCTCGTCGCTAAGACGGGCCAGCATGAGATCGTGTTCTGTGATCTTCTTGGACTGTCGAGGCGCTGCGGCCGGTGGAACTTCAGTAATTGTAGACTCGATATGCGAAGTGTCGAGCTCACGGTCAGGTGTATCCACAGGTTGAGGTAGTGACGAGGTTTCGTTTGGCTGTATGTCTGGCATTTCAACATCAATCTCAGCCGCAGTGGGATGGTTAGCTGGAATGTCGCTGGCGTCGAGCAGTTCCTCATGGTTCGGATCAAACTCCGGATGCGCTTCGTAAAACTCTTCAATGGGAACATAGTCAACGGTCGTGTGCAGCGACCTGTACATACTATGGTAAGTACGTCCCCCAGTCCTGAACAAAGATGACAACTTACGGGAAATCTTTGCACGATTCGATCTCGCTTCTTAAGTACCGCTGCCGGTAATACACATTCTGTAGCTCAAGCTGCAGTTTGTCAACTTCTCTCCTCTTTCCGGCAGTCTCTTCCCTAGAAATACGTGTAAAGGTTTGCGCCTGTCGGTTTGCTTGTCGCAATCGCACGGAAGATGCTACCATTGACTTGTATACCCTTGCAACCTCGGATTCAGTTGCTGTATAGATGCCTTCACTTTTCAGCTTCTTCGCGGGGGGAAATTCAATATCCATTGTATGTACGTCCTGAATTTCAATCTTGCCATCGCCAATATCATCACCAGCATCGTCGTGTGGGGGAGACGGAATATCTTGCGCAGCACTGGTCACTGCACTGAGCTCGCGGAGTAAATCAAACATGCGTCGGCTCAGATCCCGCATGTAGCTCAGAAGCTCTAGGGAATCACGTAGTCTCGGATCCGTGACTATTTGAGTCGCCATTGAATCGACCGATTCTGCCATGGATGACAAGCCGGCGACTGGATGGATAGCTTTGTTTTGTTCTTCTTAAGCGATGAGGTGATCACGTGATTACCATTAAATGTGAAGTCGATGCTCTAGTGTAGGGCAGATATCTGAGAGATTCAAATTAGACAGCTCATAACGCGTGGTGATTGTATAGAGGATAGAGGTTTGAGTGGAGCTGCGGCCGGGGGGGGGGGGGGGGGGGGGCCGGGGG